>CM023483.1:101521241-101602140 GCA_013339685.2 Hyalomma asiaticum
CCGCGACGCTACCTGGCGACGCGAAAATGAAGCGCTCGAATACAGGAATAAGTTTACATTTACTTTGAGGTGTATTAGACGCTGTCAAAATGTGAAAATAAACAATTTGCAGTGTTCTAAAATGTAATACGTTATAGTCATGCAAAAATATTCTACTTTTTATTTTGTTTTTCAGGGTAGTCTCGTGTTTCATCCCCAGGCGGCGTAGCAATAGAAAAAAACATTGGCGTGCGCTCAACCGCACCGGAGAACCGTTCGGCTAAAACGTGTTCGTAGTGTTGACGCTCCGGTCAGGAGCAGCGTCGAACCGGATCGGGAGCGGAACGTAAAAACGGTCCGCTAAAACTGTCTAATGGCTCGAAGGGGCCTATCCTCTTTGTCGCGTCTCAGGATGAGCTCCCATTTTATTTACGAGCGTGCAGCAGTGCTTCGTGGCACCAGGCTTTTTCCAGCATTTCTTAGCGAAATTCGGCGACTTTGAGCGTATGACCGCTTACGTCTAGCCGCTTACGACTTTGTGCTCTCCTGGCCGTTTAGTTAATGGGATGTATACTAAAATTTGTATGCAACAACATGACTGCATGGCAAACATAAATGACAGGTCATAACATGAAAATCATGACATGCAGGCCATGAGCGGCATCATTTACGTGCCACTTTCTTGGTGCACTCCTGGCCTTTTCGTTAATGGAAGTATGCTAAAATTAGTATGGCTCAACACCACTGCATGACGAGCAGAAATGACACGTAATAACACAAAGATCATGACGTACATGTCAAAAGCGGAATGTTTTACGTGCCACGGTCTTGGTTCTCTTGCGGCCGTTTCTTTAACTTGATATATATACCAAAATTGGTATGGGAGCCAACAATGTATGAAAACCATGGGTGACACGTTCTAAAAACATGAAAATCATGACATGCATGTTATGAGCGCCATGATTTACATGCCACGCCTTTCGTTCATGGGATGTACACCAAAATTGCTATGGCAGCTGCACGACAGCATGACGAATGTAAATGACAGGTCATAGCATTACAATCATGACATGCGTGTTATGAGCGGCATGGTTTACATGCCGCAGTCTTGGTGCTCTTGCGGCCATTTCGTTAACTTCATATGTACCAAAATCGGTATAGCGAGACAACAATGCAATACCATTTTACCTTCCTGATGCATGCTTCGCATTTCCTTGATTCCCGCTGCACGTGGGATCTGCTTTTTTTTGTATATAAATTCCCGACAGTCAATAAAAAAGTTGTTGAAGAATATGAGAAGTACGCAACGATTGCTGGTGTTGGGCTTTTGGGTGAGCCGAGTCCGTTCCTTTTATCTGGCAGTTTGCTACGAGCGACTTCAACTGACCGCACGCCTTCATACGTTTCCGTTGAAAGAACTACATAATTTCGTTTGCGGTGTATTAATCTTGTACAGTAACGAAAAAGTAACGACGTTACTGTTTATCAGTAACTGTAACTGTAACAAGTTACTTTTGGAAGCTGAGTAACTGTACCTGTAACATAGCTACTTTTCTGGCTTAGGTAACTGTAACTGTAACAGTGTTACTTTTTACTGGTAACGTGCCCATGACTGCCTGTTGTATAATGCTCTTATCCAACATTTACATGCATCGTCTTTTACAGAACTACAAATCACAGACTGAACACGGCATTTTGTTCTTATGTGAAGTCGCTAATCTCTACGCCAACACTCTTTGCTACCTTACAAGGCGCCACGAGTATTGGTCCGTGCCTCACCCACGTACTAACTACGGCTTTCAGACCCTAAGCTATACACTGCCTTCTCTGCTTAAAAAGTTTGGCTTTTCTCACACCTCGATACGCGAACTTCCTTTCACCTCTCTTCGAAACTTATCTAGTTAATATGTGCATTGCCCCGTCACTGTAACTGCTTTTTGTGATGCCAGCTTGCTTTGACTATATCCGGAGACTTAATGTATTTGTACTACTGTCCATTTTATTGTGCACCGTGTTTTTTCTAGTTTTGAATTTTCATGTCTGTGCTATTTCTGTTCCGTGCATACCGCAGTACCGATATATACCGGGAGGAAGGGAGCATCGTCAAGCCACGACTGAGCGGCTTTTTTCTTCTTCTCCTAAGTCATGTATTTATGTATGCATGTCTGGAATAAAGACTCAGACGTAACTGCACTGTGACAGAGCAAGAATGTCTGGCCCTCGTCTTTGTTGTGCAGCGATTCCGCTCCTGCCTGTATGGTCGTCACTTTCAAGTGATCACTGCACTGTAAATAAAAACATACCCAGCTGGGAGGTCCTGCAAGTATACATCCCCACAAACTCCCATGACCGCAACATTTACCCCCGCCCATCGCGGTCGAGGAGGGTATATGAGGCACACGCCGTCATCAACCTCCCTAGGGACTATAACGGCGCACTTCCCTGACGATACCCCCATGGATGTTGATGAAAAAACCCCATCTCATGCCGCAAAACCTCCCCTGCATCGCGAAACGGGTTTTGGCTGTTGGAGGAAGGACGTCGCAGCCAGGCCGACGGGAGGGCCTCGGGAGCCAGAAATAACATGGCGGCCGGAGAAGCGACCACGTCGGACGGAAGCGAGACCTTTGCGTAGCTGGCAAAGGCTATTGCCACGTTACGAAAAGGGAAATCGTTTCGCCTATCCTGTGAATATTACAAGCGCCGACGAGCGTCAACGAAGGTTATGATCTACAGTGTCAAGCGCCGAGGTAAGTCAAATTGTGTGCCGGTGTTGTGCAGTGCCCGAATACAACCACGAATAACGGGCGCAGCGGCCGCGTTGGTGAGTTAGCTCTCTGTGCTATTTCAACTACTTGTCTCATTTTGATATAGAAGGAGTGAAGTTCGGTACCATTCGATAGGTCACTATTCGTGATTCCTCGTATAAACTAGTTTCGAAAGGAGTAGTTATAGTACACAAGATATAGCTGTAAAGGCCTGCCGAATTCCGGAAAATCCATTGTTTGGAGCACATGTTCGGAGAGCGAAATAAATGCGACTAACTTGCGCAATTTTGAAGATAAACCTCTACTAATTGGCATACTTAGCGGCTGCCTAAGTATCTATATCATCAGTGGAAAACATAATTGTGTCTATTTCACTTACAGAGTTATAACGAGTTTACTGTTAAGAAGCTATTTTGTTTTATTTACTATATACGTAAGTTAACTTTTAGTGCGCTATGAAGCGCTAGGTAAATATCTGTCACCAGGTGCAATTTATTTTCAGCTATCTCGTAAACTGACCAAAGAAAGACTTAAAACTGAAATCAGCGATATACCTTTTTATAAAATTAGCCAAATGCGCTAAGAATTCCCTTTTGTATCTACTTTAAGAGCACATCGATGTGCTCATCTTGGTGAAAAAAGAAATGCTTTAATAGTGTCACAAAATCAGAGATATCGACTTAGAAATTTTATGAAAGAATTTTTGTCGCCGCTTTCTCTTCGTTCACGAAACGGTAGTGTTTTTTCTTATTTTTTCTTTTTTTTTGCCATGCTTCTGCATGACGAGCAAGCAAGACCGGAGCGGACGTGTTCTGCGAAACACTAAAGAGGGGCATTCCACAAGCCAGTCAGCAAGCGCCATTTGTGTCGACACCGTTTGTGCGCTCTTCGGATCTACAGGCCTCGGCGCCAGCTTCTGCGGTGCCCTGTCCAGTTTTCAACGCTCCAGGGATGCACAGCCGAAGGTGGCTTTCATGTACCTGACCCCCGAGCCGACGGTGTACGAGCGGGAACAAGCAAGTGCGCCGCATGTGTTTCTTTTTTGTTGCCTATCGAAGACGCTTAATTCTTAGCAGCTCTCCCCTTGGTGCGGCTTCGTATGCTCGGTGGGACTTGTGTGTGTGCTTCGAACTCCCCCCTTCCTTCCTATTCTTTCATGTCCCCTTCCCCTTGAGTGTACCGGTTGAGGTGTCCTCTCCGGAGAGACAGTTATCGTGCACTCCCCCTCCCCCCCCCCCTTTTTTTTCATATTTCCGTGTTTACAAGAATCTCTTTACTGCTCGCTCTCGTGAGACCCCGACCACTGTCAGGTGAACGCGGCGGCAGAGGGCTATTTTTACGGAATGTATCCTTGGCAATCTGTGGAACCCTGCCCTTAGATGTACTATCTTTGTAAGCGAGAGATGATATCTGTGAAGGTGAAAACAGGGGGACACCAACCAAATTATAATCATTTAAAAGTAAAATTTTACTTCTCAACATGAAAAAACCCGACGTTTCGGGTCCCACTCGGACCCTTCTTCAGGGGTGACTGGAGGGCACCAGACAGCAGCAGTGCTTATAAGGCCTTCTTTCTTCTCTCTTCCTTCCTTTCTCACTCTCTCTTTTTTTCCGGTTCTTCAAGCCGAGGGGTCACGCTAATGTTGAATCAGGTGCCGGAGTCCGCTAAAATAGACACTTGGCATTGCACCTGCAGACCGGTTCACGTTTCCAGGTGTCGCCTGAATGTGCCATGATTCCACAAAGAGCGGCTTGTGAAAACTGGTTTCCAAGTCGAGGACGCGGGAGTTGTCAAAATCGATGCGGTGGTCGTAGCATGACCTAGAGCACTGCACGGGCCCGGGCCGGCCCGAAAGCCCGCGCCCGGGTCGGGCCGGGTAAGTAATTGTTGGATCGGGCCCGGGCCGGGCTCGGGCCCACGAGTTTCGGGCCCGGGCCGGGCCGCGTATTTCCATTCCAGAGACAGCTCGCGACCAAGGAGACGAGCCGCGCGCCCATTGGCTCGCGCGAGGAAGTGGACTTCGGCCATCGCCGTGCTTTCGTACGTTGCTCGTATGCACTCCGAAGCAGACGAAAAAGTACCGAGGCGTACGCCACTTAGAATATGAGGCATGTCAATAAACTTCAGGCGCTTCGCAAGAGACAACGCGCGTACGTGTTCGGATCGCGCGGTGCCTCAGAAGACGCTGCTAACGCTGCGCACAGGCCGCTGGGCACGCCTGTGCGCGATCGTGTTGGGATATCGCCGCGTCCACTACGCCGCAGCCGACGCGGTACCGCGCAGATCGGATCTGCACGTACGCTACGCGTGGACCATACTACGTACATCTCAAGCAGTTACATGCCCACTAGGAACAAATGAAGACGTCGGGATGCGACCATGTTCGATCGCCGTGTCTACCGTGTCGCAGCCGTCGCAGCACATCGGATCGGCGCGTACGCTAAGTGTGGACCATACTACGTGCATCTCAAGCAGATACAGGCAGTCACAGTTGGAAGAAATGAAGACGTCGGGATGCTGACAATCGGTAATCTTATTTTTTTTTGTTACTTTTCATAACACCGGTGCCAAAGGCGCGCTCCTGAGACTGTCAGTACGGCCGGTATATAGCGTTTAGGGCACCCAGTGCATGAAGGCTAGCGACCCTCGCGTACTCGCACTAACATCGGCCGACGTATGCAACTTACATACGTATACTTGTCGATACTGTGCGACTATAAACGTGCCTGTATAATAGGCCATGCCACCGTTTTGCAACTCGCGAAGGCAAAAGAAAGTACCGAGACTGGGCAGGAACACATACTACGGTCCCAACTGGTTCGTGTGCGGTTCAGCTTCGACCCCCTCTTCCCACACGCACATACACACACTTGTATTTTGGGCGACTTCGTGACTCCTTTCGTCTTTATTAAAGTGTGCGCAGTGCTGCTTGATTCATTCACTCGTGACCCACAAGACAGGCCTGTCATCCCACAATTACAGAGACCAGCTGCACTGCGTCGAAGCTTACGCACCCCTGCAAAAACGGGATTACCGCGAAACACGAGACGAAAGGTATCTCATATCAGAGCATAAACAGGAGCGTAGTTCAGAAATCACTATACTGTATACTATCTCCTCAACAAGCACTTTATCTCGATCGTTATAAGTCTTTCTTCCAACTCGAAACGCAGATTTCGCAGAGTATATGTGCCAGTATTTATACTTCGCGGACGTTACTTAATTGACACCATGCCAGCCAAAGCTCAGCTGTTGGCAGCACTCACGCATAATTATTGTGCGCTACACAGTGCAAGTGATAACATGGGATGCTAAGGAAAAATATTTTTCACCACTACACAAATCTGCATTGCGGCGAAGCTTTCCTTTCACAGGAGTAACAAGATGATCTAGATAACAGTACGCGGCCGACCAAGCATTTTATCAGAATGAAGTTAGGAAAGTAAATTAAATCCTACTTGTGTGCTCCGCCTTAAATAGTAACGTGACCTAATTTTGCCGTAGTATTCTGTTTTCGCATAACTTCACCACAATACATGTCTGTAATGTAGTGGAGCTTACCAGAGCATATCTGCTATCAAGCTATGCAAACCATGACTTGTCATAAGTTCTCATAACAAGGATATTGCTGTCGCATCACTAGCTCATTTTTTTAGCATATGTGACGGAGGATCTTATTGAGGCTGTTTTGTGCATTTTTATTGCGGGGTCTTTCGTGGAGAAGAAATGGAAAACAAAAGCTAACTGTGGAAGAAAATAAGAGCATTCCATGAAATGACCTCTATGTTTGGAAATTTACAAACACACTTTGGCTTCAAACCAGTTCTTTGCAAGTGAAAGAAACACCATGTGGAATATCGAAGGTTTTGTTACTCACCGCCTCTTCCTTGTCAACAGAACTGATGTTCATTTCCTTACACATGTACTTGTTAAAGCGCACTTATTTTCTTATGACTGCATAATTCATGCAAGACTTATAGGAAGACCAAATCAGACTTCACACAGATGGAAATGAAACTGAATGCAGTAAATAGCGAAAACTCCTGCAAGAATGTATTTCACAAAGTAAATATTGTCAGAGCATACATGTTTGGGCATTACTGCCCGATGTTTGTATTAGGAACCCAACAGAAATATCTTTGTTAAATTCAGTGAACTGTCCGAGACACTTTGAAAGCATCCCTATGCTAGGAGTAATATGCCAGCAGACCTCTTGTACGGCTTGCGTTAGAATGCACCAATGCCGTCTTGGCACTTCACAAGCATTTAATGTAAAATAGAGTGGAAATACAAAACCTGGCACCAATATTTATTTATGGTTGTAAAAAAAAAGAATTTGTTGTTTTGACTGAATAAGACCAAGTCACACTAGGGGCCTTGAAAATGTGAAAATACTTGCACCTGCAAAATTTTTACAGACTCTGAATTTAACACGTGCAGTCACTACGGCCATGCCGAGTGCTAGAAAATTTGTTCAGTGCAAGATATGTCAGAAATAAAAGTGATAACAACACCTAGAGCACAACAGACCCACATTCTCATGTATTTTGTCATGGAGGATAAATGTAACTTGCCCCCCTTTTTTATACATCTACATGCGAAAAAGCCTGACAACTAGCACACTGCTAAGATATCGACGCTCACAAATACAGACATTTGGAATATCGGGGGTTTTTCAGCAACGTGAAGAGATGCAGTCACATTACTTTGTAATACAGCTTGTAGACAGCAGCTTTCTGATAGCACTCATCATACGTAAAATGGTCTTCTACTGTTTTATGCTGGAACAGCTACTGGTGGAGCACAAACGCTGTGTGCGAGGAAGTTGTGCTTGGAGAGGGATGGTGTAGAAAGGGCAACCAGCAGTTTTAGATCCTCTTGATGTCTGGCAAGCAGTGTGCTTCAGCAGCTATCACCTACTGTTGAAATTTGAACAAGCACTCCTTCTTATGCACTTAAGGTATCTGAAATGTATTGCATGGCAGCACTGTAGTACACTCTAAATTTGATCACGAGATGTTGTAAACGTTTCATTCTCTTCGAAATGGAGCAGTTTTTCTTTAAAAATGCATGCCACTATCTGAGGCACACATTTCTTAGTCTGCATGTCTTATGTGTGAAATGTTGTTTGTTAACTATCACAGTGACACAATTGTTTTTTCCTGTTTTCCTGTTTCTTCTTTTCCAGCATGGCAGAAAACAGACGCAGCTTTTGTTAATGAAGAAGTCCAAGAACTGCAGCAGAATTCAATGTCCATTGCAAGGTTTCTTCGAGGGACAGGAATGGAAAGGGACATATTGCCTGATATGCACTAGTTGGCCTAATTAAAGAATTTATTATAACATGTCTGTAATCAGCCATTGAAACCTTTAAAATTTTAGATATTGTTAGCAAACAACATTTTGATATGATTTAGAATGCACTAGAGCAAAACTGAAATTGTTTTACTTTTGAAAGCAAACGCAAGGCCTTCAAGTGTGTCAGACAGTACTGTAGCGTAAATGTAAAAAGTATGAGCAACACAGTCATGCATTAAGCAATTCCATTTATTATTTTCCTTTAGACAATGCATGCAAGGAGTCATAACACCAGCAAGCCCTGCTCGGGTAATTCTTGTGTTCACTTTTTAAAACACACCTTGAGGTCATTCTCCAGAAGTTTCTCGTTAATCACAGTGATTAATGGCATCCACTAAAAACATTTAAAAATATTCTACAAAGGCAGCTGCTGTTCCCCTTACAGTACTGTTGAGCAGAGCACTGGTACCTGTCAGCATTCAAGCCCTTAAGGACCCTGATCCACATTGCTTGGGAGTTGAACCTGTAATTTGGGCAGAAAAAAAGAAAAAAATGTTAATGTGGACACTTAAAGGCCAACTCCGGTAATATTTTTTTAGCATGTCAAGGTAATGGCCATTCCAAGTTCCTGAGACACTCCTGTTATACTCCTGATAGCAGAAATGCTCAGAAAATGCAAAAATAATTTTTTAATCACGGGAAAGCATGAAACCGAAGCTGAAATCCAACGTAACAGTGGCAACAAATTGGTCGACCCGCCTTTTGTATGGTGTGACAGTGCATGGGCCCTTCCCCTAGCAGTAGTGTCGGCGCGTGCAGATCTCAAAGGCCATGGTATGGTAGTGGTGCGCTTCTGTCGCTTTGCCTAAAATGACTTCAACACAAAGTGCGGCCAATAACTGTAGGAAACCAGGTGGGCAGTTTCAGGTAATCAGTAAAAATTGAACTGCAAGCGATCTGCAAGCCTGTAATTTTGCACAGATGATGGAAGTGTGCCAAGAAACGTGCGCAGTGAATTTTATACAGATATATCAGCCTCAAAATATCACTGGAGTTGGCCTTTAAGGTGTCAGTGTTGTAGTGACGTTGCTGACAACCTTATGCAGAACCTTGCTGTCCCATAAGATTAGAAATGTGTGGAAGATGCCTATTCCCAATCACGGGGTACTTATGTAGAGCAGTGACGCTGAGTGGATCATATCAGCTGTGGTGAATACCTGTATAGCTGTGCTCATGATATGCATGTATGCACCACATGAAACTTCTTAGGATCAAAAGCCTGCTATGCATTGGCTAACGCATCATTAAGACAGAAGTTCTCGCATACATTTTTGCAATGTCAATGTGAAAGCAAACAAATTTATGTTTTCAATGCAGCTGATTGAGCCCCTGTGATGATGTGTGGTCATAAAATGTCTTTCCAGCAGATGATGCTGAAAAATAGACTAATGAGCAACATTGTGTTGACTAGAGAGCAAAAACATACAAGTGCAATCATGTGTCTTTCAAATGCATTGTTTCTGGCTTGTGCTACCACATATGTAACACCTACCAGCAACAAGCATCACTTCTGCATCTTTACGCAGTTCAGTAAGCGTTGGCTCATGTCGCAGAAGGGCTGGCCTAAAAATAGTATCACACAGTGGCTCATGTCTTGCAAGCATACAGGAGGCTTTTGCCTTCAAGTGTTAGTAACATCTGCCAAACTTTTTAAATCAGAGCTAGAAACTTGCTCTTCAATCACACGGCATACTAGCTTCCTAGAACAATTGCACGAGAAAATGTCCGAGCACCATGGTGCAAAGTGCTACCCTGTTAGAGGGTTAACAATGCATTCGTGGGTTACCATTGCAGTGATGAGAATGCAGCTTCATCCTTGTTAACGAGTGAAACTGCTCCAATGCTGCTTCAAAACATGGTCCCTGAGATTGCGAGCGTCACTTTCACTTGCAAGCTCAGAGGCTACGTACTGGTGGTGTGGCCATTGTGGGAGTGCAGTGTCGTTGCAGAATTGTACTTGGCCATCACATGCTGCGCACAGGTTTAAGTTCGAAGAATCATGCAACACCCTATACCAGAAGTGTCATTATGAACTGGTTACACAGAAGCCTTGTGCGTTAGTTTCTTGATGGAGCACTGATAAAAATTCCAGGAGTGGGTGGTGGCACCGCAGGTTAGCACGAAGGAATCAAAAAATTATTCAGCTAAAAATTGTTCAAAACCTGTTGCAGGAGCAGTGCACTCAACACTTACATTTCGGATAAAAACATGTCGAATAATTTCCCTGAGCACGTTGAGCATCTCTTCTTCCATCTTTGTCGTCTCTCAAAACAAGCTACAACACCTCATTTCATGCAAAGTAATAGCTGTGTCAGTGCTGTGACTTCCATTTTTCTTTTCTTAAATATGCTTTCAAGAAAGCCAGGAAGGTTTTAGGTATCATACCATCACCATTGTGTGCCAACAGTGCATGCTGCCACACTCTGTCGTGATGCAATATGATGTATACGTTTGCAAAAAAAAACATGTCCAGTAGTTTAACCATTTGACTTATTAGTAGTTTTGCCAGTGACCTTTGCAGCAACAATAAACCTCCGATTTATCAAAATCGTGGATGAATATGTTGCTTTATACAGAGATTATTTGTACATGCTGTTCTATCAAGACAAAGTTATGAAAAGCTCAATATTTCAGTATGGTGGCATTAACTTGACTGGGTGCTTTGTGCTGTCATTTTATATTGTCTTCTCTTCCTACTTGAAGTAACTTCTTTGCTGTTGACTAAAAACCACATTTTTAAGTCTGGTCAGCAAGGCAGTTTTTAAAATCTGCTTGTTTTAGGTCTCTTTGCTAGTGTAGTTGATGTCTTACTGTTTGCTGTTTATCAAAAAAAATTCCTGATAGCGAGGTGCGCCAGTTGGTATAGCATGTTCAAATAAACACACACCACAAGTGCTCATGATGTGTGTTTTACCTTCTCAGTCCTACATTGTTTTTGATCTCTAAGTGTATTTCTAAAGGATTCTGGTGTGCCCTTGTTCTCATTTTAGCACACATAATTTGCCAAACTAGCATTCATTACACTAGCAAAGAGACCTAAAACAAGCAGATTTTAAAACTGCCTTGCTGACCAGACTTAAAAATGTGGTTTTTAGTTCAACAGCAAAGAAGTTCTTCAAGTAGGAAGAGAAGACAATATAAAATGACGCACAAAGCACCAGTCAGTTAATGCCACCATACTGAAATATTGAGCTTTTATAACTTTGTCTTGATAGAACAGCATGTACAAATAATCTCTGTATAAAGCAACATATTCATCCCCGATTTTGATAAATCGGAGGTTATTGTTGCTGCAAAGGTCACTGGCAAAACTACTAATAAGTCAAATGGTTAAAACTACTGGACATGTTTTTTTTTTTTTGCAAACGTATACATCATCTTGCATCACGACAGAGTGTGGCAGCATGCACTGTGGCACACAATGGTGATGGTATGATACCTAAAACCTTCCTGGCTTTCTTGAAAGCATATTTAAGAAAAGAAAAATGGAAGTCACAGCACTGACACAGCTATTACTTTGCATGAAATGAGGTGTTGTAGCTTGTTTTGAGAGACGACAAAGATGGAAGAAGAGATGCTCAACGTGCTCAGGGAAATTATTCGACATGTTTTTATCCGAAATGTAAGTGTTGAGTGCACTGCTCCTGCAACAGGTTTTGAACAATTTTTAGCTGAATAATTTTTTGATTCCTTCGTGCTAACCTGCGGTGCCACCACCCACTCCTGGAATTTTTATCAGTGCTCCATCAAGAAACTAACGCACAAGGCTTCTGTGTAACCAGTTCATAATGACACTTCTGGTATAGGGTGTTGCATGATTCTTCGAACTTAAACCTGTGCGCAGCATGTGATGGCCAAGTACAATTCTGCAACGACACTGCACTCCCACAATGGCCACACCACCAGTACGTAGCCTCTGAGCTTGCAAGTGAAAGTGACGCTCGCAATCTCAGGGACCATGTTTTGAAGCAGCATTGGAGCAGTTTCACTCGTTAACAAGGATGAAGCTGCATTCTCATCACTGCAATGGTAACCCACGAATGCATTGTTAACCCTCTAACAGGGTAGCACTTTGCACCATGGTGCTCGGACATTTTCTCGTGCAATTGTTCTAGGAAGCTAGTATGCCGTGTGATTGAAGAGCAAGTTTCTAGCTCTGATTTAAAAGTTTGGCAGATGTTACTAACACTTGAAGGCAAAAGCCTCCTGTATGCTTGCAAGACATGAGCCACTGTGTGATACTATTTTTAGGCCAGCCCTTCTGCGACATGAGCCAACGCTTACTGAACTGCGTAAAGATGCAGAAGTGATGCTTGTTGCTGGTAGGTGTTACATATGTGGTAGCACAAGCCAGAAACAATGCATTTGAAAGACACATGATTGCACTTGTATGTTTTTGCTCTCTAGTCAACACAATGTTGCTCATTAGTCTATTTTTCAGCATCATCTGCTGGAAAGACATTTTATGACCACACATCATCACAGGGGCTCAATCAGCTGCATTGAAAACATAAATTTGTTTGCTTTCACATTGACATTGCAAAAATGTATGCGAGAACTTCTGTCTTAATGATGCGTTAGCCAATGCATAGCAGGCTTTTGATCCTAAGAAGTTTCATGTGGTGCATACATGCATATCATGAGCACAGCTATACAGGTATTCACCACAGCTGATATGATCCACTCAGCGTCACTGCTCTACATAAGTACCCCGTGATTGGGAATAGGCATCTTCCACACATTTCTAATCTTATGGGACAGCAAGGTTCTGCATAAGGTTGTCAGCAACGTCACTACAACACTGACACCTTAAAGGCCAACTCCAGTGATATTTTGAGGCTGATATATCTGTATAAAATTCACTGCGCACGTTTCTTGGCACACTTCCATCATCTGTGCAAAATTACAGGCTTGCAGATCGCTTGCAGTTCAATTTTTACTGATTACCTGAAACTGCCCACCTGGTTTCCTACAGTTATTGGCCGCACTTTGTGTTGAAGTCATTTTAGGCAAAGCGACAGAAGCGCACCACTACCATACCATGGCCTTTGAGATCTGCACGCGCCGACACTACTGCTAGGGGAAGGGCCCATGCACTGTCACACCATACAAAAGGCGGGTCGACCAATTTGTTGCCACTGTTACGTTGGATTTCAGCTTCGGTTTCATGCTTTCCCGTGATTAAAAAATTATTTTTGCATTTTCTGAGCATTTCTGCTATCAGGAGTATAACAGGAGTGTCTCAGGAACTTGGAATGGCCATTACCTTGACATGCTAAAAAAATATTACCGGAGTTGGCCTTTAAGTGTCCACATTAACATTTTTTTCTTTTTTTCTGCCCAAATTACAGGTTCAACTCCCAAGCAATGTGGATCAGGGTCCTTAAGGGCTTGAATGCTGACAGGTACCAGTGCTCTGCTCAACAGTACTGTAAGGGGAACAGCAGCTGCCTTTGTAGAATATTTTTAAATGTTTTTAGTGGATGCCATTAATCACTGTGATTAACGAGAAACTTCTGGAGAATGACCTCAAGGTGTGTTTTAAAAAGTGAACACAAGAATTACCCGAGCAGGGCTTGCTGGTGTTATGACTCCTTGCATGCATTGTCTAAAGGAAAATAATAAATGGAATTGCTTAATGCATGACTGTGTTGCTCATACTTTTTACATTTACGCTACAGTACTGTCTGACACACTTGAAGGCCTTGCGTTTGCTTTCAAAAGTAAAACAATTTCAGTTTTGCTCTAGTGCATTCTAAATCATATCAAAATGTTGTTTGCTAACAATATCTAAAATTTTAAAGGTTTCAATGGCTGATTACAGACATGTTATAATAAATTCTTTAATTAGGCCAACTAGTGCATATCAGGCAATATGTCCCTTTCCATTCCTGTCCCTCGAAGAAACCTTGCAATGGACATTGAATTCTGCTGCAGTTCTTGGACTTCTTCATTAACAAAAGCTGCGTCTGTTTTCTGCCATGCTGGAAAAGAAGAAACAGGAAAACAGGAAAAAACGATTGTGTCACTGTGAAAGTTAACAAACAACATTTCACACATAAGACATGCAGACTAAGAAATATGTGCCTCAGATAGTGGCATGCATTTTTAAAGAAAAACTGCTCCATTTCGAAGAGAATGAAACGTTTACAACATCTCGTGATCAAATTTAGAGTGTACTACAGTGCTGCCATGCAATACATTTCAGATACCTTAAGTGCATAAGAAGGAGTGCTTGTTCAAATTTCAACAGTAGGTGATAGCTGCTGAAGCACACTGCTTGCCAGACATCAAGAGGATCTAAAACTGCTGGTTGCCCTTTCTACACCATCCCTCTCCAAGCACAACTTCCTCGCACACAGCGTTTGTGCTCCACCAGTAGCCGTTCCAGCATAAAACAGTAGAAGACCATTTTACGTATGATGAGTGCTATGAGAAAGCTGCTGTCTACAAGCTGTATTACAAAGTAATGTGACTGCATCTCTTCACGTTGCTGAAAAACCCCCGATATTCCAAATGTCTGTATTTGTGAGCGTCGATATCTTAGCAGTGTGCTAGTTATCAGGCTTTTTCGCATGTACATGTATAAAAAAGGGGGGCAAGTTACATTTATCCTCCATGACAAAATACATGAGAATGTGGGTCTGTTGTGCTCTAGGTGTTGTTATCACTATTATTTCTGACATATCTTGCACTGAACAAATTTTCTAGCACGCGGCATGGCCGTAGTGACTGCACGTGTTAAATTCAGAGTCTGTAAAAATTTTGCAGGTGCAAGTATTTTCACATTTTCAAGGCCCCTAGTGTGACTTGGTCTTATTCAGTCAAAACAACAAATTCTTTTTTTTTACAACCATAAATAAATATTGGTGCCAGGTTTTGTATTTCCACTCTATTTTACATTAAATGCTTGTGAAGTGCCAAGACGGCATTGGTGCATTCTAACGCAAGCCGTACAAGAGGTCTGCTGGCATATTACTCCTAGCATAGGGATGCTTTCAAAGTGTCTCGGACAGTTCACTGAATTTAACAAAGATATTTCTGTTGGGTTCCTAATACAAACATCGGGCAGTAATGTCCAAACATGTATGCTCTGACAATATTTACTTTGTGAAATACATTCTTGCAGGAGTTTTCGCTATTTACTGCATTCAGTTTCATTTCCATCTGTGTGAAGTCTGATTTGGTCTTCCTATAAGTCTTGCATGAATTATGCAGTCATAAGAAAATAAGTGCGCTTTAACAAGTACATGTGTAAGGAAATGAACATCAGTTCTGTTGACAAGGAAGAGGCGGTGAGTAACAAAACCTTCGATATTCCACATGGTGTTTCTTTCACTTGCAAAGAACTGGTTTGAAGCCAAAGTGTGTTTGTAAATTTCCAAACATAGAGGTCATTTCATGGAATGCTCTTATTTTCTTCCACAGTTAGCTTTTGTTTTCCATTTCTTCTCCACGAAAGACCCCGCAATAAAAATGCACAAAACAGCCTCAATAAGATCCTCCGTCACATATGCTAAAAAAATGAGCTAGTGATGCGACAGCAATATCCTTGTTATGAGAACTTATGACAAGTCATGGTTTGCATAGCTTGATAGCAGATATGCTCTGGTAAGCTCCACTACATTACAGACATGTATTGTGGTGAAGTTATGCGAAAACAGAATACTACGGCAAAATTAGGTCACGTTACTATTTAAGGCGGAGCACACAAGTAGGATTTAATTTACTTTCCTAACTTCATTCTGATAAAATGCTTGGTCGGCCGCGTACTGTTATCTAGATCATCTTGTTACTCCTTTGAAAGGAAAGCTTCGCCGCAATGCAGATTTGTGTAGTGGTGAAAAATATTTTTCCTTAGCATCCCATGTTATCACTTGCACTGTGTAGCGCACAATAATTATGCGTGAGTGCTGCCAACAGCTGAGCTTTGGCTGGCATGGTGTCAATTAAGTAACGTCCGCGAAGTATAAATACTGGCACATATACTCTGCGAAATCTGCGTTTCGAGTTGGAAGAAAGACTTATATAACGATCGAGATAAAGTGCTTGTTGAGGAGATAGTATATAGTATAGTGATTTCTGAACTACGCTCCTGTTTATGCTCTGATATGAGATACCTTTCGTCTCGTGTTTCGCGGTAATCCCGTTTTTGCAGGGGTGCGTAAGCTTCGACGCAGTGCAGCTGGTCTCTGTAATTGTGGGATGACAGGCCTGTCTTGTGGGTCACGAGTGAATGAATCAAGCAGCACTGCGCACACTTTAATAAAGACGAAAGGAGTCACGAAGTCGCCCAAAATACAAGTGTGTGTATGTGCGTGTGGGAAGAGGGGGTCGAAGCTGAACCGCACACGAACCAGTTGGGACCGTAGTATGTGTTCCTGCCCAGTCTCGGTACTTTCTTTTGCCTTCGCGAGTTGCAAAACGGTAGCATGGCCTATTATACAGGCACGTTTATAGTCGCACAGTATCGACAAGTATACGTATGTAAGTTACATACGTCGGCCGATGTTAGTGCGAGTACGCGAGGGTCGCTAGCCTTCATGCACTGGGTGCCCTAAACGCTATATACCGGCCGTACTGACAGTCTCAGGAGCGCGCCTTTGGCACCGGTGTTATGAAAAGTAACAAAAAAAAATCAGATTACCGATTGTCAGCATCCCGACGTCTTCATTTCTTCCAACTGTGACTGCCTGTATCTGCTTGAGATGCACGCCCAGTCAAAAAAAGCCAATTGGTCCAACTGGATATACCATTTGTTAGCAAAGGGATCACAAATGGAGTGAACCGGAATCCAACTGGAGTGGTAAACTTCAATGGGACAGTCCAACTGGACTTGACAGTTCCAACTGTCCATGCCAGTTGGCACAGAATTTTCCATTTGGCCTCCCAATCAGAATACCTGCAGTACAGTTGGTTGCAAACGGTCCGATTGGGAACCCATTGGGAACCCATTGGGACAGCTCTTTTCCAACTGTAATATTTGGATTGTCCAGTTGGATGCTCGATTACGGTTGATTCAAGCTCTCCCATCATCAGAATGCTTGAAGACTGCCGAGTCTGGTTGTTTACGCTATGTGAATTTGACATTGAGGAGTTGTTGGTAGGGCAGTTCTAATTGGGAGTCACTTTTTCATCATTTTGTATGTCTAGTCGGGAGTTAATTGGTTCAACCAGTTGGTTTCAGTGGGTCTTCACTGACAACCCAATGGTTTCAGTTGGAAAACACAGAAATGAGAAACACTTTGAAACAAGATAATAGCCCATATAAATATTTTTGCAGCTGTAACAACATTGATTAAATAAAAGATCTTTGTACTTTACTCAGGTCATAGGACCACAGCATTTATTTCATCTTTGCATTAACGAATCTGCCAAAAAATTCCCTGTCTTTTGTGGAAACGTGGCACTACCATGCAGGTCAAAATACACCTGACGGATGAGACCATATCCGAGTAGTAACATCAGTGGAGCGTTTTTTTTTTCGTCTTGCACTTCTCCACAGGAAGATTTCTCTATATTTTGCTCGCGCAGTCAGACAGCGTCGAGTGCGCAGTTTCTATGGTGTGACAGATGAAATTTGTGTTAATGACCCTAATTCACAAAAAATATTTCATTAACATCCCATTGGGTGACCATTTGGATCGAACTGGTTTGCAAAAGTAATCCAGTTGGGCAACCCATCAGATCTACATGGCTTACCAATTGGCCACCAATTATTTCGAACTGGCTACCATTTGAATACAGTTGAGACGCCAGTTGGATTAAGTTGGCGCTCCCAATTGGTTATGAATGGTATGTCACCCAAAGGGTGGCGAAAATCCAACTGGTTCAACACCAATTGGTGGCAACTGGAAATTGTCCAGTTGGACCCATTTGGTTTTTTTGACTGGGCGTAGTATGGTCCACACTTAGCGTACGCGCCGATCCGATGTGCTGCGACGGCTGCGACACGGTAGACACGGCGATCGAACATGGTTGCATCCCGACGTCTTCATTTGTTCCTAGTGGGCATGTAACTGCTTGAGATGTACGTAGTATGGTCCACGCGTAGCGTACGTGCAGATCCGATCTGCGCGGTACCGCCTCGGCTGCGGCGTAGTGGACGCGGCGATATCCCAACACGATAGCGCACAGGCGTGCCCAGCGGCCTGTGCGCAGCGTTAGCAGCGTCTTCTGAAGCACCGCGCGATCCGAACACGTACGCGCGTTGTCTCTTTCGAAGCGCCTGAAGTTTATTGACATGCCTCATATTCTAAGTGGCGTACGCCTCGGCACTTTTTCGTCTGCTTCGGAGTGCATACGAGCAACGTACGAAAGCACGGCGATGGCCGAAGTCCACTTCCTCGCGCGAGCCAATGGGCGCGCGGCTCGTCTCCTTGGTCGCGAGCTGTCTCCGGAATGGAAATACGCGACCGGGCACGCTGACACTTTCTTGAGAGCCATAAGTGCCGACGACTTTGCGGAACGACAGCGAGTGGACGCAGAGCTGAAGAGGCTCATGGACCACCTGGAAGGCAAGAGCGTCGTTCCGGCGAAGGCATTCCTGTGAAGACGGCCTTCGTCTTTCTTGCCTAACGATGTTCTGAAGAAGAATTCCTCCCACTCCGAGCCGCCCATCTCCTCGTAGTGCCTTCAGAGTTACGTCCGTAGGTTATGGAGGCTCTACACGACGACCCGACAGCCGACACCTTTGTTTCCGCCCCACACTCGCGAAGAATCAAAAGAAGTACCACTAGCTCCGCCTCACTGCCCACATTGTCCGCTACGTAAGGACATTCCGACTGTCAACGATGAAAGACGCCACCGAGCAGGCCAGCCGGACTTCTGCAACCCGTCGAACCACATCGCCGACTCTTGTAGGGAATCGGTGTGGACATACGGGGGTGTTCGCGACGTGAACTTCTGGCAACAAATGGATAGTCGTAGCGCCTAAGCTCACCCGCTACGTCGAAACAAGGGCTCTGTCCAAAGGCAGTGCCGGTGAGGTGGGAAAAGTTTCTCTTTGAGAACATGGTCGTCCGTCACGGAGACCCAGAACTCCTCATCCCCGACAGAGGCACGGCCTTAACGGCTTACCTAACCCAGGCGATCTCGTACAGTCAGACATGCCACCGCCCAACCACCGCCTACCACCCACAGACGAATGGCCTCACCGAGCATCTAAATACGACCATCGCCGACATGCTGGCCATGTACGTCGACGTGAAGCACAAGACGTGTGATGCTATTCTACCGTATGTGACGTTCGCGTGCAACACGGCCATGCAAGAAACGACGCAGGTGGCGCTATACCAACTTGTCTACGGACGGATCCCAGCAACGACACTTCACACCATGCTACCGGTCGTCAAAGGCGAAGACCTCGACGTTGCCAGCTACTTGCCCCGCGCCAAAGAAGCTCGAGAGCTCGCGCGCTTGCGTATCAAGGACTAGCAGAGGGTGGACAGCCGTTTACTATACAATCTTCGACGATGCCACGCACATCATCCTGGCGATGTTGTGTGGGTCTTGACACCGATACGACGACGCGTCCTGTGTGAGAAGGTTTTTCGGCGCTGCTTTGGCCCCTACAAGGAACCCTGGCATAGAGGTGAACTGGAGTATGAGGTCGTGCCCGATGGCTTAACATCATCCCAGTGGTGCCGCGCACCGTCCGAAGACTGGCCGCGTATTTGGACACCACTCGCTCGGTTGCAGTCTCAGGCCTTCGGAGGCCGGCGTAGGGTTACGGCGAGTTTGCCGGTGTAGACGGAGCGCTCCAGTGCCAGTGAGAGCGTCCGCGCCCACACGTTGTGGATACATTGCTTTAGGGCACTGAGTTGCAAGGAATATTTACATCGGTAACAAAAGTAAGTTGTTTGGATCGTCAGCAGTTGGTTGCCTAATGCCCGAAGAGAAAATGGCGGCAATTTGTACGCAAAAAGAGACTTCGCATGGCGTCGGCATCGAGCCTGTCGGCGGCCGATGTGAGCTATCGCCGACGCAGGAAAAAGAAACGTCACCTTTCTTTTCCGGGAAATAAAGTCTGTATCATGAACTAAAGTGTATCGTGAACTAAAGTCTGTATCGTGAACTAAGTTAAATTGTGTATTTAGCCTCGTGCAACGACCACTGTGAAGCAGTTAGCGCGAAGGCGAGCGCCGATACGTGGCAGACCGAACCAACGTGGTGCCGCCGGCGCATTGCGACTGCCCTGCATACCGTGACTGCGAGCCGTCTCGTTCGTAGTGAGTGGGGTAAGTACATCACATCTTAGCCGCGAAACTAATTTGAGACCTGTTTTTTATTTGTGTGTGTACTAGCGGCCTCACAATTAGCACAGGTTTGGGTATTTTGTGAGCGCCGGTGATCGTTTGTTCTACAGCCGTGCTCTACGGAAAAGGCCTAGGGACGACTTCGGCAAGAGCATATACCGGCGGGGCAACTACGCATCGCATGGCATTGCGTAAGCGCGTTCGCTTCAATCGACGAGGTGCTAGCTACTAATTGGGATTCGCTAATTAAGAAAGCGCTGAGTATATGTCGGTTTTAGTTTAACACATCTGTGTGGTGCAGGGTTATCTAAGAGCCGACGCTAACCGCACAGCTCTTCTGTGAATATTGATTTTGTAATTGCGCTGAACAGGAGGTTACCACCGGCACTAGATATGAGGTCAGTGAGGTCCACCTTACACCGATCGTGGGTGTATGGTTGCGTGAGGTGAGTGGTCTATGTGGTGCATTACTTTGATATGCTTTGTATGTTTGCGTTTCTACGTGTGTGGTGGTCCATTGAATTCATGGTAGTCTGCATATGCGATATTAAATGCTAATAAAGTGTGTATGTGTGATATAAATGCTGATAAATCGAGTAAAAATGCGATCGTAATGGGAAGCCTCCATTTTTCTTTTTTTCCGTTGGTCGGAACTGGTTCAACAGTTACTCTGTCTGGAACGCTCTACCGAGGGCAACATTTAAACCATCGAGCGGGAACTACAGGAGACTAAAGATCTAAACGCTGCTGTTAGTCTTGCAGTTACTCCAAAGTTGGTTCAAAATCTGTGGCAGCCCACTTAGTCCCTGAAAAGACGAACAGCATGCCCCCTTTTCATCCATTTTAGTTTAGTGTGTGGACGCCTTATGCGACATTGCTGATTTTATCTACCTCTTGAATAGAACGGAGGACCTTTATTGTTTAAAACGGTGAGCAATAGTTTTTTTTTTTCGTTTCGGTGGCGGCTGCAAGGGCATCCAAGGGATACCGCAATTCTTACCACGTGGGGCAAATTACGCGGGCTTTGCAACTATCGTGTCGCGTGTTGAAGGTCTCAAAGCGTCCGAAAAACAGAGAGCCCATCATGTCGCAGATACGATAGCGAAATAAAAGAAGCACTTTTCTGGTTGTGGAGCGCATCAGCGATGGTAACGTTTTGTGCAGTAAGATAGATATGTTACTTCAATGCCACTACTATGACTTCCTTCTCGCTCATACAAAACTACCTAAAAAGAAAGGAGTAGTCCTTCCGTGTGCAGTAATACTAATACATCTATTTCCATGAATGCCGATAGAGAACATCCCTTCGAAATGTCAATTTCGAGGCGTGTAAGCTAGCACGTGCGGTCTGTGCTGCCATAGTTGCTGAGATCACGATACTGCCGATACTTGGCAAGACATGCACTTGCAGCACTTTTTTGATTTTGATCTTGTGATAACAAATTTCTCGACGGTACATGAACCTCATACATTCTTCCACCTGAAAAATTCAGAAAATAAGTCACACGGTTATGCGCATTAATCGTATTCCAATATTCGCAAGCTACGACAGTTACCTCAAACATCTAGTGTTGCAGGTATCTCAAACAAATAACATTTATTGTTTCAGATGCTTTCCTGTACGTTTAAAAAGGACAGATCAGCTGAAAGGAACATCGAACTGTAGCGCAATGGAGACACCCATGCTTGCATTTGTAACGCATTTGCGGAATTTAACAATAAATTCAGGAACCGATATGCGATCAAAGAAACGATTATGAGATATTGTACAGTATAGGGCTCACTGTTATGTGGCATGAATTGAATTTTTACCATGCATCGTTGTGCAGCTCACGGCCGGTTAGTCTTTATTTTGCAAGAATGCATACTAACCTGGCCGCCGTTACCGAGGCATTCATTTGGTGACCCCGTCCGCGTCAGTGCCACAGTTCTGATCGATTCGGCCGCTGCGGTAACATTTCTGATGGAGGCCACAATGATAGATACCAGTGTAAAGTGCGTTATCAAGGAACGCTAAAGAACCGCAGTTGTTAAAAATTAGCGGAGTCCCGTGATACGGCGCGCTCCGTAATGATATCCGAGTAGTCGTATGTAACAATTTATCACCTAATAATACAATAAAGCTCTTCTGTGGCTGCAATCAAGCGCATTGAAAAAATGCAATTGGTCGGTTGTATTTTGCTAATATATACCTGCTCTATACCGCTGACAAATGATGAGAGCAAGTTATACACGGAAATGGACGAAGAGCGCCAATAGCCCCCCAGTCTTTTTTTTTTTGCCTAATAAGGAGCGTGCAACAAATTCATGAATCACTTATTGGCTACGGGATAGGATAGGAAAATGCAATTGAGGTATTAAATTCCTTGGTGCACCTTGGTCACCTGAATCTATCTATCTATCTATCTATCTATCTATCTATCTATCTATCTATCTATCTATCTATCTATCTATCTATCTATCTATCTATCTATCTATCTATCTCTCCGTGCTGTCCTGGTTGTCTCGTTCCCCTGATATACTCGAATATTTTGATGGTAGGTTAAAAATGGGTATGACGGACATGAACCACTGATCTTCACATCGCTAAATTGATATACTCGTCGTCTATATCATGATTAACGACAGTGTAGTAACTTGTGGCTCATAGGAGTAGTGCTTGGCCCACACTATGCGGGTATCCGCCACAGGTGTTTAAATCTTGTAGAACCTACCTCAGCCAATGACCAGCTAAAATAGACATACGAAACGCCAGGACGGCGGCAAATAGACATATGGAACGCTGTGACTGCGGGGATCCAACCCGCAACTTTGAGCGGCGCCTGAAGTTTTCTGCACCTCAACCCGCTGCACTGTCTCCAGGATCGGCCAATACGTCGTGTTCGCGGTTGACACACGACGGCCGGCTGAAAGAGCTCCGCTCTTAAGACGAGAAAGCAACCCTGTTTATCGCATCACAGTGTCCCATTCGTCTATCGCGATGAGAGTACAAAGCAGAGGTGCGCGACAGACTAACCAGGGAGATAGCTGAGGCTTTCTTTATTAAGAAAAATAGTGTCATCTGCATCAGTTTGCCATCAGTATCGCTATTAGATTGTTAAGTTGCATTCATTCATGGAATATTGGCTTACCCACTCATTGTGTTATCTACTTTGCTGCGTTTTTTATTTAAATGTGAGAATGAGAAAGAACATGAAAATGTAGGCTATGTTGGAGCCGCCTATCCCATCATCATAATATTGAAGCTCAGAAAAATAAACACAGATACCGAAAAAAACCACAAGGAAGGACAAAAGAATAAGAAAAGAAAGAAATAAGAGTCTGTACAAACTACGTACAAGCATAATAGCACGTAAAGGATACCTCTAAGGGTAATGTTCAATGCATGCTGAGCGGACACACATATTACCGCTGATATAGTCCCTACTAATATTTCCGCACAAAAGGCCTATGCGACATGCAAACGCATAATAGAAACAGGCAATAATGTTACTGTCGAACAGTTTATGAGGTTTGTGTCCATTAACAAGTCTCGTAGAGCTCTGACTGCATGTCTTTGGTTTTCAGGGTGTGGCCACGGTCCAAGCATTTTACTCAGTCTGAGAGTCGTCGATCGAGTATATGCAACAGACCTCTCAGTTCAACATGCTGATCTCTGTACTGCGGGCATTTCATGATGACATGCTCCACTGATGCGTCCGGATTATCACAGTGATCGCACTGCGGGGACGTTCTTCGTTTGATTTTGCAGAAGTGAGGCGTGTATGGAACCTGAAAGCATAAACGGTACAGGAGTGTGTCGAGCGTGGGATCGAGCTTCTGATTCGTTGTAAAACTTAAATGTGGACCCACTTTATATCAATGTGAAGAGCTTGTATGACCATCAAACCTTTTGGTCCCTTATCCTTGGTCGCCTTCACCATATGTGAGTGCACATATGCTCTCAAAACAAATTTCAGTTTCAGTCTGCTTTGGTCCGTGTGTGCTCCCTGCGTCCTGTGTGTATTTGTGCATTTATTGCCAGGAATGTCTATCAACTGGTCTGGTTCTCCACCCCTCTGCGACTCTTCAATGCATGCTGAGTGGACACACATATTACCGCTGATATAGTCCCTACTAATATTTCCGCACAAAAGGCCTATGCGACATGCAAACGCATAATAGAAAGAGGCAATAATGTTACTGTCAAACAGTTTATGAGGTTTGTGTCCATTAACAAGTCTCGAAGAGCTCTGACTGCATGTCTTTGGTCTTCAGGGTGTAGCATATCAACGCACTGTTTAGCGCATTTTTCCTCTACAAAATACATATGTGTTCTTTGGACTGACGCGCCTTCCAACGTTACACCGTACCATGAGATACCATTGAATCGCCAGGGTCCTGTCGACGTTCCTGGTTGGTCCATGCTAAGCATACTAATGAGCGGGTGCAGGCGCTTTGTACAAAAACCTCGATCCTAATCGTAACAGTTCCTCCGAAGGCGAAACAATTCTTCATAGGCAATTTACTTGTTTGCTGCTTCGCATGACATCGATTCTTACAGTGCCTCGGATCTGCAGGGTTTCAGTTATGTGTATTCAAACAATGCAGCCTATTGCTCTTTAATATAGAATTACGAGTGAAGAAAATGCTATTGATTAACCACGAATTTAGCTGTGATATTTGCCTGCCAGTGTTTTCCTGTAAATGCTACAAAGCGTCGTTTATTTTATATCAAGAAACGTTGATAACCTTGCAGCGATGAACGATCGCTAAAACGATGTAGAGCAGGAAATGTCGCTTGAGCGAACGTTTCGACATGTGGACTTGTGTTCGTTAGGACGGCGACTGCCTTCTCGGGCGTTTGTTTCTGTACGCCTTTGCAGGCTTCCACCCCCCCTTCCACAGAAGGAGAAGAGAGGCATGTGCGAACAAAAAAAAAAGGAAAAAGGGGGCGGGGAATTTCGGGTGACAGGTGTCAGCATGACTAATATAAGTGGAAACAGCGAAAGCTTCCAAAAAATCTGCTTGTAGTACTAGGAAATACACTCTGTGCGCAGCACTGGAAGCAGGACGAGGAAAGGAACACATACACTATGTAGTACAAGCAGTGCACTTGTTGCATGTGTCCCCCCTTCCCCCTCCCCGCACCACTCGCGCCGCACCTGCAGTGCATTTCACCGAAAGGTTGTTGCTAAAAAAGTGACTACACTGTTTAACACTGTTCTCGTCGAACTCGATGGGGGATCAGCACCTGGAAAGACACCTTCGGGAAGAAACATGCACGCGAAATACCTTAACCTTTTGTCGTCTGCCTTAACCCCCCACCGTATCTAACAGACTCAATGGTTCTTTATGAAACATTTATGCCTGTAGGCATGCGGGTATTGAACTGGTAGATGCGATACGATTGCGCTTCGGCGAGCGGAAATTTGCCTGAAGTATGTAGAGGTTGAGTTCGTCAAAATTATGAGCTGCCATGTAAAAATGCTACGCCACTGCTTTCGGCAGATTATTCCCGGTGTCCGCTCCATGACCGTTTAATCTAACATTAATTGGTTGACCAGTTTCGCCAATGTAGTGCTTGTGACTAAGTGAACATTCTAACATGTAAAGAACGTTTGAACTAGTGCTAGTGCAACTTGATTTTTTAAGATGGACATAGTCACTTCACGTGCTTTAACATTTAAGATCATTTTTAATATGCTTGGAAGTCTTACATCTGGAACGGAAGCAAGTTATTACACGGGCGGTGCGGTGAGGGTTTACTTTGGTGTGTACTAACAACTTCTTAAAGTATCAATTATGGCGGTAGGTGAGTCTTGATATTTTCTAAGGCTCTCCTAAGGCGATCTTTGCTTGTTAGTGTGGGACAGTATTTACGAAGAATATTATGTGTGTTTGGAAGCGCATTAGGGTACTTTGTTATGAATGCTAGCGGCTGGTTGGCCTGCGCTTCAGGATCTCTTTTTTCTATTGCTGGTGTCCTATCTAGTTTACACGCGTCATCGAATGCCTTGTTGACAGCTTCGTGCTGGTGAATCGTTTCACCTAAGATTGCCTTCAAATTGTTTAAGTGGTGAACGTAACCCGTGCCGGTGTTGCAAATCCTTCTTATGCTTCTTGCCAGTACGATAAGAAAAGCAACCGGCTATTAGAAGTCTCGCGATTGATAAGCTATATACCAACCTCAATTCCCGCTGAACGGCCGTGTACTAGAAGGAGTGAAATTCGATTTTAACGTTAGGAGATGACTCGGCAATGAACACACGTATTCTTGCGTGTACTTACCCGACTCTGTAAAGTAGGTAAACAAGCCGCAGCCTCCTTTTCGTTCATAACACACCATCGCCTTCTGGAGATTTTTTTTAGCTGCATAGAGATAGTACCGGCGAAATGTAAGCTGGGTAGCAAAAAGTTGCCAGAGACATGTACAGCTCCTTGATTTGCAAAAGTGTTTGTAGTAGCGAAATGGCTGCAGTGTATCGCGTGCGCTCCCGAGCTCGCTGTTTATTCGGTCCTGCAGCCCCGGCTAAAACGCTGCCGCAGACTAATTGCGACGTGCCTTCGTGACAACACGGGGACCCCGACTTGATTACAATCCATTCCTCGAGTATCATTAACTCTATAGCTTTAAAGAGCTCGTGTAACACGATATCCCGTGTCGTCCTCAGCCTCCACAGCGGAAATAATCGCAGTGAGCTGCTGCCGTCTTTTGGGGAAGCATGGGACCACGCAAAAAGCCCTGCGCCATGGCATATGTGCTCGAGTGAGCGAAATTGGACTTCCGGAATTGCGATCCACGAGAAAACTACTCCTTATCTAAGACTTGCTCGCATGATAGCTCGGACTGTTATTTGAATACGAGGAAACATCGTTCCCTTATGAGGATGTCTTGCTGACAGGGGCCAACAAAGCTGTAGGCGATGCTCAAGCGTCCTTCAACTTCTTTTTCCCTGAATGGACCCCCTAAAGAGTCACGATCAAAGAGAACTTGATATACTTGGATGTGACTTCGGCACTGACGTGGCGTCCCGACGTCTTTTGCCCACATGGCTTTAGTTATACTAAATATCGTCACGCAAGGACGCCGGAATTTCATACTCACGAGATGGGTAAGTCGTCAGTCGAAGATAAAATTTTACTGGTGGCAAAATGCGTGGACTTTTACACGTTGGTCACAGCACGTTCTAGTATTATCCCTGTTCTTCCGGACTTCACTCAAACAGTCGCATCGGGCATGCAAAGTCAGCGCGAACGGACAACACGATTAGTACAGCAGCATACGAAACAAGCTAGGCCGGCGCTCCGCGTCAAATGAAAGGAATACCATGGTCCCCATAAACGAACCAAAAGGAAGGCACGTGAGAATGCTGCCCTGTAAAAAAGGCGATATGCCGGTGCTGTAAAAAGAACATCAACGTGAACACGCACGCAACATACATAAATGAAGTAAGTTAAAAAGTGCCACAGTATCATGCGTATTGACGCTTAAGGCGCACCACCCGGAGAACTACGGGTTGTGGCGATGCCGCTGGGGTGAAGTTAAAGCTGTCCGCAACCATCCCCCGAGCTTCGCAAAAAAAAAAAAAACACAGATCTTGCAGGTAACGCACGCAGCAACCAACATCTCTGCCAAACTCTGCAGCCATCCACCACGCATAACACTCACAAATGGAGCACAAAGTTGCCACATTCCTCAGTAGTGCCCTTCTCAGAAAGAGGCTTCTCCTCAGTCTGTTTCTATTGCTCTAACGCGTCGAATTGTGCACTCTCATCCGTATTCTGCACCCCTGGGAGCACCAATAAAGGCACAAACCACAATAGCCATCTCACTGACAATTTCCCGGGAACTGCGTCAACCACGTCTTTTTCACAAAACTAGTCAAGCGCCAACTTCTGAAGCTCCTGAAATGACTAATGTGTGAAGAGCATTAGATTTAAACCAAACTGCTGTGCGGAATATTCAGAGTACCTAGGAAAGAAACACACAAAGGCAATTCAAATGACAATACTAGTGGGCATTGAAATTGCGCGAAAAGTACTCCTCGCATTGGATGCGAGGAGTACACCACGATGATTCAAGTATTATATCAAGAGTAGCATTATACAAATAAAAAAAAAAACAATATACCGGCTGTGGTCTTCCTGCTGCGTAAGAAGAATATTATAGGGTGCATCTTCCGACAGGTATGAATAAATGGTAGCCCCCAGTCTTTATATGGTCTCGTGTGCGCGGCGCCTTTTGCTCTCTTGCGACGGACGGCGCGAGGTGTCGGATTAACGCGAAAATGCGCAAGTTCTATCCGCCAACGTGACACCATAATCATCAGCAACAGCGTTCAGGTCGACGCTTGTAATTTAGTCGATGGTAGGCCAGAAGGCTCTGTTGGCTTTACAGGATCTTACAGCGGAACTGCGCGAGGGATTTCTATCAACCTACAATCTCACCCTATGGGCCATCGCCTTGAGTGTTATCGACATTATTTTGGCAAACTTCATCCCCGGAGCTCGCCAAGAGCGCGTAGGCTAGGTGAAAACGTTCATTGTACCGGTGGGAACAATCGGCTTAGACGGGGACTCCTGATTCAGAGAGCGCGCTGCTGGGTCGCTTGGAGAAGCGGTATCGTCATGACGTGCCGTGTACAAAGGAGGTTCTGTTAAACTTCCAGGGTGGAAATCCCTGTAGTCGCCTGCGGGGCCAAGTGAAGCCAACGGCGGCCACGTTACTAGTGGGAAAACTACGCGGGCCTGCCATAGACGGCAATCTATAAGAAAGAAGCTCGACTTGTTTTTGAATCCCACAATGAAACATTGAGAAAGAAACCAACTTTATGCTTATGCCATTTACCAACGGTGTTTTCTAGTTGAGAAGAAAATTTCCCGCATCCGTACTTAGCTACAGCCATCGAGAACACAGCTAACCGCGTGTTTCTATGCACATCATACCTTCTGTCTTACTTAGTTTGTTAGTAGAAACTAGGTTCCTGTGATGTGGTGATGATATATAGCGCAAATATGCGGCACTGAGAGACTGCCAGCTTACGTAAAATCCATTTGTGCCCTTTATTTAGGCATGCATTGAACCCATTGCACGAGTGCATATTTAATTAATTACAGCGCGTGCATTCTGCATGTTGCTTTAAATTATTTTTCGCACTACACGTGCGTTATTCCAAATTGGTTCGTTGCTCTTAACGTTTGCGAAGTCATCGGAGATGCGCGTCTATCAAGACCCGTTGGGGGCGTTCGGGTAGTTCTGGCTGTAAACGTACATGGGAGATTTCTTTCACGGGATACGCACTGAAAAACATGCACTTAGTATCCCGACCAGAATTTCGTCAAATGCTGAAAGGTCTGGCTGTTCGATGTCAAGAGAGCAGAGGTTAGTGGTTATTTTAAACTTTCCACCCCCCTTACGATAAGTTCTGTCAGAAGACGAACACTCTTTTGTTTTGTTTCATCTTGTTTGAAACCAGTAGCACGGAGAAACACGCCATATATGTTCGCTGCATTTCCGCATTCGTCTACACGTAGGCACAACAAATTCTGCGTCTATGCACCGGAAAGATGCCCTTCCTCTAAAATTTGGATACGATCCCAGACCTTGCGCGTGTTTCAGCAGAACTCAAGCCCATAGCAAAGCATGCACGTATGCATCTGAAAACGAAGCACTAACGAGTATTTAAAGCTTACTGTTAACTTCGATAGAGGCGTAGGGATGCAATATATGGATGCGAAGGTTTCGAATTGCCCTCTGCTTAACAAAATGCACTGAAAACGGGCAGCCGTACGTGAGGAAATTGAGAAATACTTGCACGTGAAATATTCTTCCAGGCGTCTTAACGCAATTTGTACAGCCAAAAGCGAAGCTCGAAGTCACCTTTGCCTTCTCAGCTATTTAGGTGCCCCCAAAAGCATCACATAGTATTTAAGCACCCGGAAACAGCGTCGCGCTGTCTACGTGCTCTGCAGTCTGCGTGGTCATCTGCAACTGTTTCCTTGAGCAAGATGGTGGCGACGTCTTCACCTTGGGCGCGCCACTTCCATCCGGAAAAGTAAAATATAACCTCCTTTGCGTAAACACATCGTTGAATGGAGGATTGGCCAAGCCATGGGCAGAGTGGATGAGATGCCTAGCGTCCAGGATGTTTGTTCCTTCTGGTCCAGATGTGCAAAATGCTTGCGTGCATTCTTCTCCAAGTATATAAAATATTTGGCCTGGCGCTAAAGTCCTCCCTATTTTTTCCGGATCAGCAAGTGCGTGTGTAGAGAGCGTGCCCCATCTTGGTGACTTGTCCGTTCCTCAACAATTAGTTCAGTTCTGTTGTTGCCGTGTTTTTCAAGTGCACGACAAGGTGCACGTGACCTTCTTTTGGACGAATTACGCGGGAATCGTCAAAGTGTAAATGCTTTTTGGCACTGATGTTGTTTCGCGATAAGTAATTGTTTTGTGGCAACACAAATGAGCATATAAGAGCATACACATATAACTCTCAGTGGTGAGCAAAAATTATACTCTGTCGCATGCACGAATGCCGTGACGTACTTTTTTGTTCCCGTGTCGCAGCTTAACTGTCATTTGGCAGTTGCTTGATGATCCTTCATTGTGTTTACCACGTCGTCTTATTGTAGAATACTGGTGCCACTACAGAGAAGGTAACTGCCTCACTTGAACTTTGGCGCTAAGGCGCAAATCGCTCGCCAAAATGGAATAAATAGTGTATTACACATTGACCATGCGTGAACGGGCCCGCCCAGCGCTTAAAGGGAAACTGCGGCGGTTTTTTCACCATGTATTGATAGTCCTGCAACAGTACTGATAGTCCTGTAACAGGCAGGGTGTTTGATTTTGCTCAGAAAGTAACCTATAATTTTAAATGAGTGAAGAAACAATGTGTTGAAAGCAAAGCCGAAACAGGTAGATGCTTCTTGCAGGGTATGCGGTGAGGTCACAAGTGTTGCCGTCATAAAAAATATGGAGCTGTTGCCAGAAAAATGAAAGCGGCAGTGTCATCCGACAATATATTGAGTTATATGCCAGCTTTGAACTTCGCACTGCCGATTCGAGCACTTAAGTATCACCGTATTGCTCTTTGCAGCCCGCCTTCTCGGGAAGGCAGCGTACACACTAATGATGTCAAAACCCCAGGGTGGCCATATGAGAATCAACTAAAAATTTTTAAAATTCGTTTTCAGGAAAACTAAATGACTGGCTTGGTATATATGTCAATATAGTGACGATGAGAACATATACTAAACATTTCACTGAGATCAGTGGGCAGTGAAAAATCGCCGGAGTTGCCGTTTAATGTAAGTTGTTATGTGGGGCTTAACGTCCCAAAATCAGCTCTGATTATGAGAGACGCCGTAGAGGAGGGATCTGGAAGTTTTGACCAACTGGGGTTCTTTAACGTGCACTGACAACGCAGACCACACGTGCCTCAACAGTTCGCCTCAATCGAAATGCAGCCGCCGCGGCCGCGATTCGATCCCGCGACACTCGGATCAGCAGCCGAGTACCATAGCCACTAGACCACCGTGGCGGGGCTTTAATGTAAGTTGGGCGCTATCGTGGGTACGTTAGCATGGCAGAGAATGGGACACATTTTGACAGAGTATTTGTTGCACTGGGCTACCTCTGCAGAAAAACTCGCTGAGTGGCATTTTGCCATAGCAACAATGCCAAGCTAATTCCAAATACGATAATTCTAGTTCAGAATAATTCGGCTGGGCTAAGTCTAATCAACCCAAGCCTAACAAGTGAGACTAATTTTCCAAACCTAAGCAAATTTAGACTAAGAGCCGTGCCCACTTAAGCTAGTAGCAATTAGGCCATGCCTACTCAATTCAGCTTTCTAGAGCGGTACTAATTATCCAGACTTATTTAAGCTAAGTTTAAGTGTGCACTAGGTAAACGAAGTCTAATTAAACCATTATTGAGGTCAAACATAATTAAGCAAAGCCTAATTTGCTAAAACTACTTAGGCCAATTATAATACAGGTAAGCCTCATGCCTAATTGATCCAACACTACTTAAGACAGGTCTAATTGACTTAATACCAACGAAGGCTTGCCCAAATGAGACAACACTGAATAGGTTGCTAAGTGAGACCTTGAAAAATCCAGCTGGCAAGGCCTAGTAAGAACTAGCGGAACCATGCCAAACTTCAAGTCGGTCAACTTCCATATGTTAAACCATGCGCGACTTAACGCCTTTTTGGGGGCGAATAACGCATGTTGTTGCTTCTTAAATGAATCGGTACTTTTTGTGTCATGGTCACGCGGGTCATCATGCTAAGAAAAACACGTTTCGCGCTAGTAAACATTTTATTTAATGAAAGCGTGTGCGATAAATTGAGATGCTGACCAAGCGGTATTCCAGTCACGCATTTTGACTAACTTGGCTGGTTAAGTGCCTTGGATTTTATTGAAGACACAAAGAAGTTAGACAAGGAGAGAGATAGAGATAACGATATATAGCGCGCAAGTAGTCGCGTAGGTTGCACAAGCTACCAATTGAACTGAATGCAGAGAGGAGCTTTCTTTTTTTTTTCTTTCTGCAGACGGTTGTGCAACATGAGCGAGAACTCAATACCTAACTCACTTAACACCAGCACCAATATTGCAGAACAGACACTTTAAATTATGGCCAAAGAAAGAGCACATACAGAAACGCCCAGGAAGTCACAGTAGGAGGCTGTGTGATGCCATCGCCCGCGGTGGAATGGCATAAATTATTACAGTTATTTCAGATGTATTAAAAATGTTGGGACATTGGCGAACGTCTATATAACCATTTGACTGCAGCCAACGATTTTTTTAGCGAACAGTTCCCTTAAACAGCTTACGACGTTGTGTAGTCGTGCACATTTCAACGCGCGCCGCCGATCGCTTAGCCAAACTAATGTGCTGACAGTTCTGCCAGCTACAGGTCGATCTCTAGGCCAATAGCTGAAAGCTCCCTAGCTGAAACACAATGCAGCATGGTCGATAGCGCGCGGCACTCGTATTATGGAAATTGGGAGTGTACCGAAATTTTCTGTTTTGCTGGCGACGAAGGCGTGGGGAAGAACAAGTGGTGGTACGGCGGCACTGGCATCAATGCACACAGTCTTCTGTGCAGGGGTGGTGAAAGCGTGGCTCTCTGCGGCTGGCGCAAACGCTGGTCACCGAAGCCGCAGAGGCATTTCGCAGCTCACAGGACAAAGATCACAGCCAGAGACCACCGCTAATTGCGCTTGCCTTAGGATATTTGTGACTATCTAACCTAGACAGTGGTGTCCCATTTTTTTAAGACGGACTCTGATAATTCGTGAATAAAAGGGTTCATGATAGCGGTACAAAATCGCGCATAGGTCCCGCAAGCAGCCGCTTCGAGAAACTGTTTATCAACGGATACAGTCGCATTTCTGTGACTGCGTTTGAGCTTAAATGCAAAGTAGTGAATGATAGCGAAAAAAAAGAAAAACTCGAGAGCGAGCGAAGTAGCCAAATAGACGTACTTATCTTTTGAAGCGGTGTGGTCCTCCTCGCATAAAAGCTCCACTCAGAGACCGTCATATCTGGGTTCCTAGTTGCAGTATCCCAAGTCAGTTCCGCTGAGAGTTGTGGCAGCTGTCTATAAGGGAAAGAGAAAACAGCTGTACTGAGGGGTTGAGACAAAGCACCCTACACTTGAAGATTATAAATACCTACTTCGAACAGGACTCCGTTGAGTAATACTGTTCCGAATACCGTATTTCATAGAGCATGTTCAGTCAGAAATATTGATGATATCCGCTGGGTGTGAATGTTGCAAAATTGAGAAGACGAAGGGGCGGCTAGCGCGAGCGGGGGCCATGGGCGGGATCGCGCTATTAGTTTCCGCCGTTCGTTCGAACAGGCCAGACGGTCGGGTCCGGTTCTCCTCATTCGTATTTTTCGCTACATTCTTTCTGGTGCCGAAACCCGCCCGGTCGTCTGGCCCTTCGCCTTTCGAAGATGCATTAACTGCGAACAAAGCGCACCTTCGTCCGCACTGTCATTACGGAGACCATCTCGACCCTCAGCACCCTGCTCGAGGATCCCGCAACCCCGACTGGGACGCTCGGGAACCACCTCGCCTTCCTCGAGCAGAAGTATTCGGAGCTCATAGCCTTCGACAACAAGATCCAGGCCACACTCTTTGACACCGACCTGGAAGCCGACATGGCAGCGGCGTTTGGATACCAACAAAAGGTGATTTTCACCATATCCAATGTTCGCCGCGCCACTCAGTCGCGTCTACCAACCCTATCCGTCTCCACCGCCAACACCACAAGACCATTCGTCGCGCCACTCGGATCGCCTCAGCAACACATCCCGATTCGCGCATCGCCATGCCTTTCGACCCAAGCGCCAACCTTCTGTGTCGTCCAAACCATGGCGCCTCGGCATGCAGACGTCACCTCTCACGCGTCCGACGCACTCTCAGAAAAGTTGCAGCCCGCGCAGTTGTGTGAAGTGCCACCCAACAGCACCACGTTCGCACAGCCTGCCAGTCTGTGCATCAACGATGATGCAGCGCCTTCGTTACCGATAGAGCAAGGTGGAGAGGAGCCCACCGTGACAACTTCGCCTCCTTTACCACGTCAAGGTCATGTCTCCACTGACTCCTTCGCGCCTCGCGTGCAAACATCTGAACTGACAGTCGTCGACGTGCCCCCAAAAAACAGCAAGAAGAACAAGCGAACACCCACTTCGACTTGCTATTCAAAGCGCAGTACCAAGTCTCGCGCGACGAACAGCTGAGGACCTATCTCGATTTCACATTGCAACAAGAGAAACTCGACCACTTCGGATCGAGGTACGCGAAGAAAAATTCCCGAATGCTACAGCGACTCAAATTCGGATGGTTCGACGCTGCCCAGTAACACCAGGCAAAGACATAAGCGCACCGAGCCTTCGATCAAGATGATGTCAAGCAACGTGGAGGCCTGCGCGTCGGAACGCAGCCTGAAGCTAGAAACACCACCTGCCCCCCAAGATAAGCCTCCTCCCGCAGCTACGCCGCCAGTTGCGTAGCCTTCGATCACCGCCCAGCAAGCGCCTCACGAATTTCCCGGGCAGCACAAAAACTTTTGTGTCTACATTCCCCCGACAAACCTGCAACCAAACTTTCACTGCGACTCCAAGACGACACCCTGCGAGGACGACTACCTCCTGTGATATGGACTGTGTTGTGTGACGGAACTTCTCCCTCATCGCGCCTGAGGACGGTGTCCTATCTCAAGGTTCGCGCTATCGAAGAACGCAGCCCTTCGCAAATTCCTCGCCGGCGGGAGTAGGTTCGCGCTCTTAAAAGCGCGGAACTTCGCATATTCGTCGCCGGCGGGAGTATGTTGCAAAATAAGGAAGACGAAGGGGCGGCTGGCACGAGCGGGGGCCACGGGCGGGCTCGCGCTTTTAGTTCCGCCATATTCGTTCGAACAGGCCAGACGGTCGGGTCCGGTTCTCCTCATTCGTATTTTCGCTACATTCGTGCTCTTCGCCCAGTCGGAGGTTCGTCGCGTCACTCAGCCGAGGCCGCCAACCCTGCCCACCTCCTTCGCTTTCACTGCAACGCCAAACGGTTAGCCGCTCGCATCTACACCGCCAGTGACAACAACTTCCATCGCAGCCGAGCTAGCGCCTCACAATGTTGTCGGCTCCCACAAGCGCATCTTGCGCCTACAATCCACTCATAAGACGGCAACAGGCTTCACGACGACTTCGAGTTAAAGACGACGCCCGGGAGTGGGAGGACTCTTGTGATCTGAAGTTGTGTCGCGTGACGGAACTCCTCCCTGATCACGTCTGAGAAAGGCATCCCGTCTCAAGGTTCGCGCTCTAGAAGCACGCAGCCCTTCGCAAATTCGTCGGCGGCGGGAGAATGTTGCAAAATAAAGACGACGAAGAGGCGGCTAACGCGAGCAGGGGCCACGGGCGGGCTCGCGCTATTAGTTTCCGCCATTCGTTCGAACAGGCCAGACGGTCGGGTCCGGTTCTCCTTCGTATTTTTCGCTACAGTGAATACTCAGGCGAACGTTGCTACAAAAATAAGGCGTTGTATTGCCTCTTCCACAGTACAGGCGCAGTTTAAGACAATCAAGTAACCACCTTAATTGCGCATGAAAATGTGGGAACAGCTTTCACGAACTCTATTCTTTACTTACAGCTTTACAGCTTAAATGCATTGGACACTCCTGTAAGTCATTCTGCTTTCATTTGCTTGAGAAATATGGTGTCAATCACTTCTTTTGGCCTTCCCGCATAACGGCCGTTGAAAAATTCGCCCACTTAACTGTTGGTGGTAGCAAACACCCCAACAGGCGCCGCCATGAGCCGTTGTCCACCCTAACTGCGGTAGGCTCACTTGAGTGAAATTGTGGAACTGATATTGCGGAAGTGATTGGGCGCAAAGTGACGCAGAGATGGCATTCAAGATTGTCTATGGCTGTGTTCCAATTCTAGACAGCATCGTAGACGACCTACCTTGACAGCTTCAAGGACAGCTTCGCGTTCTTGCCGTCCGAGTAATGGAACGCGCCCGAATGACGTATCACGATGAGGCGCCATCTCGCGTCGACAAAAGAAGGCTGAAAAAAAAAGAACGCTCACAATTTTCGTTCATTATGTTTATTTCGTGTTCCAATCTATGAAAAACTCAATGCAGCTCACATAAATCGCGTAAGAAAGCGCCTATTTGCGAGCAGACGACCGCTCCGGCGAGGTTCGTGGATATTCAAGCAATCCTCTCAGCCGCCATCTTGTTTGGACAGCAAAGTAGCCTGCATCGTTTTTGTCTTCGTATGCCGTCTTCGCGAAGCTGTCTATTTTGCCGTTTACGTGAGAAATGGAATGGGACTTAAGATGGCCGCTGTTACGTAGCCGTCTATTCAGCCGTCTACCGTGAGTATTGGAACACACCCTAAAAGAGCATGGATCTGCGAGTAGCGTCCGCCATGCTCGTCAACAGCAGACAGATTTGCGATGCCTTCCTAGACTGTGCAGTGCACCGCAGGGGTTTAGCCTGTTTAGGCGCGAAAAATGCTGTGTAATTATCAAGTAATCTTTGCAGTGTCAGATACACATGACCATATGAATTTAAAAAGCAAAAATCTGCTCTCTGACTTTTCAATGAGAAATTATCACTGCCCGAAATATTTTCATTTTAACACGGCAGTGCTTAGGCAGGTGTCCTTCACGACCACATACGTCACTAAAGTAACGAATATGATGCAGGAAAATAGACCTGTAAGAATAAGAAAGAAACACACTCCGAAAAACTGCCGTTCATGTGCTGGGAACCGAACTCACAGCCCTTCGCTACACGACGAGATGTGCCAGGGCTATACAATTGCGCTAATGCCGCATATCCTCGGAGACGCATAAACGCGCCTTATATTTCTTCTTCGACGCTCTCGTCCGGCTCCGCGCGCATCCAGCACATTGCCTGGATTGGTGCCGCCATGCAGGAGGGGCAAAGTGAATCACTGCAGCTTAACTTCGCCTCTCCTGAATGCCGGTTCCATTCCAGGCGCGTTCCAAAGTCCGCCTCGATACACGCGTTAGGAGCCGCCCGGGCATCGGAAAGAAGCGTGATGAGAAAGAACAGGGACGCATTCGTTCAGCTTCGAGCGTATGTGCGCCGACTGCGCAACTGTGGATCACCGGTCACCTTTCGTGGTGGATAGCGTTGACCCACCAACCACTCCTCGAGCGTGATGGCAACAAGAGTAGTGCTGTGTTAGGCACCCAGTAATGACGTTGACGGGTCGGTGCGGCGCATGGAAATGTGACAGGTACCTTTGTTATGCGGCATTTACTATGTACACTATCCAGTTATTACTTAAAGTACTACAGTAACCAGAAGGGGTTGGTCCTTGAAGTTATGGACGCGATGCGTGAACGTGGGTTCATCCTGTTGTTGTTTTGTGGGGTTTTAGGTCCCAAAACCAGTTCTGATTATGAGAGACGCCGTAGCGGAGGGCTCCAGGAATTTCGACGACCTGGGGTTCTTTAACGTGCACTGACATCGCACAGCACACGGGCCTCAACATTTCGCCTCCATCGAAATGCAGCCGCCGCAGCCGGGATTCTATCCCGCGACCCTCGGATCAGCAGCCGAGTACCTTAGCCACTAGACAACCGTGGCGGCGCGTGGGTTGATCCTGGTCAAACAGTGCCGCACCAGCGACCACCGATAGAATTGGGCAAGGTCACCTCAATGTTCAATAAACATTCAACTGCTTATGCGAACAAACATTTCACTTCCATTTTATACCGACTACGTTGACTGAGGGATCTGCTTCATTTTCTTGATACTATTCGAAAACGTTTCGAGTGATAACGGGCTGCATAATGATTATTTGGAAGGGGCACTATAACACCCAATAGGAAAAGTGTGAATGTTAGAATAAATAGTAAAATGAGTGCGTTCTTTTTAACTATGATACAAGAAGCTGTAACTCGGGGATTTACGAGAGCGGTGTAAGTAGTTACTTCGATTCTTTGATATAGCCTGATCTCATTTCTGCAAGTCTGAGAAGTTGGCAGCATACCTACAGTTTGATACGCAGCATATCCTAAACAAAAGGTGTAGCAGAACAGCATCAGGTTTATCTGATGGTGAAGCTGCCCAATAACGTAAACAATTTATGCCAGCAATTGAAATCATTGCGGCTGAAATGGCTAGGTTTGCATGCAGTTGAAATTGCGCAACGACGTTTAACAGATGTTAGCGATATGGATAGCTTAAGAGAACGTGTCCTGGGGCTTCTTGGTTCAGGCTTGAAACTGGAAACTTGAGGCGCTAGATAGACGGGGACAATAACTCTCCTGTATGTCTAGTATTCGTCACCGTTGTTTTAGCCCTCGAAGTTTCCTCTTTGATTATTGATATTATTGATTCGTGGGGTTTCACATCTGAAAACCACATTTGAGCATGAGAGACGCAGTAGTGCGGGGCTCCGGCAATTATCACATGTGGTTGTTTAACATGCACTAACATCGCACAGTACACGGGCCACAGCTACTCCGCCTCTATCTAAATGCAGCTGCCGCGGCCGGGATTCCATCGCGGCCGCGGCAGCTGCATTTAGATGGAGGCAGCCCTTCGGCCAAGGTAACAATTAAACCATCATTAGGGCGACCAGTTACGTTCGTTGCGTATGCAATACGTGAGGCAGTATTCGATTACTTTTTAAAACTGCGTCATTTCTGATTTTCCTTAAAACAAAGGCGTTACAATTATTCTTGTAATTTTTGGAGAGAGAGAGAGAGAGAAAAGAGGAGAAAGGCAGGGAGGTTAACCAGATATTAGACTCCGGTTTGCTACCCTGCACTGGGGAGAAGGGGAGGGGGTTAGAAAGATGACAGCGAGAGAGGGTACAACATTCCAGACAAGCACAACAAATAAAACACGCGCACACACATACACACACACAAAGAACATTCCACTTATAGACGTTCACGAAGGCCGGTAGATGTCAAGAAGCGCAGTAGCGCTTGCATGGCCTTCTTCTGCGACGTTATGTCTAGTCGATGGCGTAGGATGTCTTCTTCCGACAGTGGTTGGTCGTCCAGTTTGTTGAGTGCAAGGCGAAGAGGTTGCCTATCTACGCTGTATCGTGGGCAATCACACAAAATGTGCTCAATTGACTCTTAGTGACCGCAGTGGTCACTGTTTGCGGTGTCGGCCATCCCTATGCGGAAAGCATATGCTTTTGTGAAAGCGACGCCCAACCATAGTCGGTATAAGAGCGTGGCTTCTCTTCGGCAAGTCTTGGGTGGGGCTCGAAGGCTTAACGTCGGATCGAGAGAGTGAAGTCGGGAATGCGTGAAATGTGTGCCACCCCATTGCGATAGAGTACACTTGCGAGCAAGCAGATGGAGCATCCGTGCCGCGTCCGTCCTTGAGAATGGTATGGGTACTTGTTGGTCCATATTATGTGCAGAACGGGCGGCTTTATCGGCCAGTTCATTGCCTATAATATATTTTGTGGCCTGCCTTCCCTGTATGTTGCAGCATCTCTGTAACCTGGAACACCAGCTGTTCATGTGGTCCGCGGCGTCGAGGAGACAATAGGGACTGCAATGCCGGCTTGGAGTCGCAGAAAAGCGTCCATTTGTGTGGCGCTTCATCTCTGATGAAATAAAGGGCACTAAGGATCGCTGCGAGCTCTGCTGCCGTCGATGTTGTCAGATGAGTCGTCTTAAATTTCAAGGTTTTAACTTTCGCGGGTATCACGACTGCTACAGCGGAACTGTCTGGAAGCACTGACCCGTCCGTGTAGATATGCGTAGAGCCCCGGTACTTCTCGTACAATAGAAGTAACGTGAGCTGTTTAAGCGCTGGTGATGATAAAGCGGCTTTTTTCTCAATTCCAGGAATTGTCAGGTTGATTTCCGGCTGAGCGAGACACCATGGGGGAATTGAAGGTCTCGTAGCAGGGGTGAAAGAAGTTGGTAACGAGTCACCATGTGCTGTTATCGTTTTGCTGAAAGAGGTGCGTGGTCTGTCCACTGGCAAAGAAGAGAGGTGGTGCCGAGGGGTCCTGGCGAGGTGCCTGATATGTGTCATCAGCGCTTCCATGCCAATTTGGGTCGTGATAAGGTGGTCTCTAGCGATTGCTATTGTCGCCGCTGTCGATGAATTCCGTGGTAGGCCTAGGCAGATCCGGAGCGCCTGAGCCTGCACACTCTGTATTGTGCGTAGACTTGTTTTGCTCGTGTTCGTTATAGCTGGCAAGCTGTATCGCAGAAAGCCGAGAAAAAGCCCGCTGTATAGCTGCAGCATAGCACGTGTCGACATTCCCCATGCTTTTCCACAGAAGAACTTGAACAAGTGACAGATGCCCGTCAACCGCTTTTTCATGTACGATACATGAGGGCTCCATGACAAATCTCTGTCAGTTATGACACCGAGAAATTTATATGTTCGAACGTAGGGTATGAGGAGGAGGAGGAGGAAGGGGAAAACAGAAAGGCAGGGAGGTTAACCAGAAGGGCGTCCGGTTGGCTACCCTACACTGGGGGAGTGGGAAGGGGGAATAGAAAGATGGGAGAGAGAGAAGGAAGGGGAATAATGAAAAAGACGTTGTCGGACAAGTCCAACTGTCAAAGGCGTTCACCCAAACCAGTCGTCTTGAAAAAGCGTAAAAGTGCTTTTAGTGCCTTGTGGGCCGACGAGCGATGAGGGCGGTGTTCCAGTAGCATCTGTAAGGACAGTGTCCGATCGTCCAGGTGGTGTAGCGTCTCAGCAAGGATTTTCCTTTCCTCGACGAATCGCGGACAGTGGCACAGCAGATGGTCCAGGGTTTCGTCGGTGTCGCACATCTCGCAGGTTGCACTGTCGATCGCTCCAATTAATGCGGAGTATGCCTTTGTGAAGGCAACTCCCAGCCAAAGTCGACAAAGAAGCGAGGCCTCATGTCGAGGAAGTCCTGATGGAGGGCGGAGATGCAGGGAAGGGTTTAGCTGGTACAGTCGCGTTCGTGTGATGTTTGGTGAGTTCCACTCAACCAGTGAGAGACGGCGTGCCAGGTGTCGAAGCTGCATTGCAGCATCTGTCCTTGAGAGTGGAATTGAAATAATGTTCGCTTCTTGATGTGAAGTGCGAGCTGCGCCATCTGCGGACTCGTTGCCGCTGATTCCGCAGTGACTGGGCACCCACTGAAAGTCAATCTCGTGGCCATTTTCTCGGAGGTGGTGGTGAAGCACGATTACATCGTACGTCAGCTGCTCGTGGCATCCGCGCCTAAGAGCTGATCGTATGCACTGCAACGCCGCCTTCGAGTCCGAAAACACAGCCCATTTCCTCGGCCTCTCAGTACGGATGAATTCTAGCGCACGACGTAGAGCCGTGAGTTCTGCCGCCGTGGACGTCGTGACATGAGACGTCTTTAGTCGAATCGTTATCCCCTGCGTTGGTACGATCACCGCTCCGCCAGAACTGGACGACGTAGTCGATCCATCAGTGTATACGTGTACGTGGTTACCGTACCGTTCGTACAACAGGTGTAAGCTGAGTTGCTTTAGCGCAGATACTGGTAGATCTGTCTTCTTCTGTATCCCAGGAATTGTGAGGTGTACTTGTGGGAGACTCAAACACCACGGAGGGAGCACTCGCTTAGCCGCAGGCGTGTACCCTGGAGTAAACGCCGCACTGTGTGCATTGACATTAGTCGCTGAATGAAGTGCGGGGCCTTGCAGCGACGAGGCTCGCCAGATGGTGTGAGGGAGTCCTAGCCACATGCCTGAGGTGAAGTCGCATGGTCTCAACGGCGATGTGCGTCGTGATAGAGTAATCCTGCGCTATGGCAATGGTTTCAGCCGTTGACGCGCTGCGTGGTAAGCCAAGGCATATCTTAAGAGCTTGTGCTTGAATGCTCTGTATCGTGCGCAGGTTAGTCTTGCAGGTGTTGGCGATAGCAGGTTGGCTGTACCGCAGGAATCCGACGAACAGCACTCTGTACAGCTGTAGCATAGCGTGTATGAACAGGCCCCAGTTTTTCCCTGCGAGGAATCTGAATAAGTGGCAGATAGCAGTCAGCCGTTTCTTCACGTAGTTCACGTGCGGAGTCCAAGACAGCTCTCTGTCAATTACCACTCCCAGGAACCTATGACTTCGGCAGTATGGTATTACTTGACCGTTAATGGCGATATTATATGCAAACATCGGTTTCCTGGTGAATGCCACCATTGCACACTTTTCGCATGAAATGTCCAGTCCTTGTTTCTGAAGGTAACGTGACTTCGTCGTGACTGCCTTCTGAAGCCGAGCACGAAGCTGAGGCCGTGTCACAGCGGACGTCCAAACGCAGATGTCATCGGCATAGATGGAAAGTCGTACGGTGCTGGGCAGATGATTTACTAATCCTAGTAAGGGCTAGGTTAAAAAGCGTTGGACTTAGCACTCCGCCTTGAGGGACTCCACGGCTAACGTGATGCTTTGATGTCGGGCCGTTCTCTGTGTGAACGTAGAACGTCCTCATCTGTAGGTAGCTGCATACCCACGTATACATCTTGCCACCAAGTCCTACAGCGTCTAGTGCGCTCAGAATGGCTTCATGGGTGACATTGTCGTAAGCGCCTTTAACGTCCAGGAACGCAGCGGCAGATAGTCGCTTACAGGCTTTCTGGTGTTGGACATATGTGACCAGATCAACAACGCTGTCTGTTGATGAACGACCGCGTCTGAAACCGGTCATAGCGTCGGGATAAACGTCATAGTACTCCAAGTACCATTCAAGGCGCGTTAAAATCATTCTCTCCATCGTTTTGCCGACACAACTGGCAAGCGCGATCGGACGATATGAGGAGATGTCCAAAGGAGATTTGCCGGCCTTAAGGAGTGGAATTAAGCGGCTGCATTTCCATTCCTGCGGTACCGTGCCCGTCTGCCAGTAGTCGTTGTAAAGGATCAGGAGTGCCTTCCGTGCTTGTTCACCCAGGTTGCACAGGGCGCGATAAGTGATGCCGTCCGGTCCTGGCGCTGAAGAACGCCGGCACACAGCCAGTGCAGCTTCTAGTTCTTCCATGGAAAATGGACATTCCACGCGAGGATCACGTGAGGAGAGAGGGTGGTCGGGCGACCCCACCACCGCTCCATCAGGATTTGCCTCACCAGCAATCCTTTTACAGAAAGACTCGGCGACTTCTATCTCACTGCACTTTAGATGGAGTGCCAGAGATTTAAACGGGTGGCGCTGACCGGGTGTTGTACGAAGGCCACGAACAGTTCTCCATATGAGCGACAAAGGCTTTCGCGGATCCAGAGACTCGCAAAAAGATGCCCATCGCCGCGAAGCCAGCTTGTTGATTTGACGCTGTATTTTCTTTTGTGTGCGTCTAGCCAGTCTCAAGTCGTGGATAGACTTCGTGCGTCTATACCTTCTTTCCGCACGACGGCGAATCGCACGAAGTTTTTCCAGTTCGATGTCGAAGTCCGTGCGTACGGAACTCTTCCAGAGTGATTGGGTGGTGGATTCCAGGGCGCCCTTTATCGCTTCCTCTATGTTGTTCGATGAACCGTCGCAACAAGAATCTTCCATGATCATTTTGTATTTAGACCAATCAGTGCTCACAACAGCTCTGCAGGATTCAGATCCCGTGAAACCGTCGATCCTCAGATAAGTTGGGATGTGGTCGCTGCCTCGCGCTTCCAAGTCCGTAAACCAATGTACTTTTCTCGCAAATGAACGTGACACGAAAGTAAGGTCCAGGCAGCTACAGTACGCTGCTCCACGTAGATAAGTGGGGCTTCCGTCATTCGAGAGGCAAAGTTGACAGTCAGAGGCAAAGGAAACCAATTGTTTACCTCTGGAGTTGACTTTCGAGCTTCCCCATAGGTAATGATGAGCGTTAAAATCGCCTGTGATTACCCAAGGCTGTGGAATCGATGCCAAAATTCTTCGTAAGCGTTCGCAATCTAGCCGGCTCGTAGGGGATATGTAGGTTCCCAGAAGTGTGAAGGTTACCTTGTTCTTTTTCACGGTTAGGCAAACATATTGGTTTCCTTCGTCAGCTGGCACTAGGTGATGTACGTAAGTCAAGTCACAGCGTATGAAGACAATGACTTTGCTGCACTCTCCGTGGGTTGAGGACATAAAGCACTCATACCCAGAAAGCCTGATGGGAGCTGACAGGTTGGGTTCGCAGATCACAATAATAGGGAACTGGTTCATGAAGACGAACTGCCGAAAATCCGACATGCGTGACTTAAGCCCTCTGGCGTTCCACTGAAGAACAGACGCATCCCTGACTTCCACTTGAAACGACGCCATTTTGCAGGTCGTGGTTTTTATCCTAGAGCCGCAAGCACCGGACTCAGGGTGTCCAGCACCTTTAGCGCGCTCTGCGCCGACGGAGTTTTCATGTTGCACAGCAGAACACGCATGGCGTCCATAAGCGACTTCAACATCATGATGACTTGGCGATCTTCCGTCGTCGTCGTCGCTTCAGTGGTTGTTGAAGTCGTCGAGGGCACCGGGATCTGATGTGGCTTCGAGGCAGGTTGTACTTGTGGGAGTGCTGGCCACTCTTGATGAGGTGCAAGCCTTGACCCTTCCTTCTTGTTCACATTGTCCGTCTTCGCGGAGTTCGCTGTTGGCAGAGCAGCCGCTCTAACGGAAGATATGACACCTCTGTCGGTAGCAGCGACTTTATTTAACCCTCTTCGGTGACGACGCCGTCTCCGCCTGATAGAAGCAGCAGCCTCTCTGTGTGTGGAGTTGTCCCGCACCATACGTTTCAGCACAGCGCGCTCGTCCCGTACCCGTGGGCAATCCTTGGATGAGGCCTCATGAGCACCATGGCAGTTGGTGCATTTCAACACGGTAGCACGGCAGGAATCTTTGGGATGACATTCAGCACATCTTGGGCACACGACATTGTTGTCACAGACACCCTTAACGTGTCCTAACTTGAAGCATTTGTAGCATTGCAGAGGCTTTGGTATGTATGGTCGTACTGGATGGCGTACGTGGCCAACCTTAACGTGTGACGGAAGGCTGTCGCCCTCAAACACAAGCCTCACGCAACGTGTGTTGCCAAGTCTCGTGATGTGCTTGATAAGAGCCCCTTCTGTGGCTGCTTTTATCAATATGGGCAAGTCGTCGGCTTTGATGGCGATGTCTATATCATAAATGACACCAACATTTCCATTGCAGCCTGTAGGAATCGTTGATATCACTTTGATACCGTCAATTTCCGTGACGTTGCGGAGGCTTTGCAGCGCGCTACGGTGCAGAACGTCTACTGCCAGGACATTCCTTCTTGAATTTATTCTCACGTCTTTTATCTCGTTTGGCGCTACTTGTTCGAGATACACAGACAGAACTTGCCTGTTCAGGAGACGTAGATTGCACGTAGTGTCCACGGGCGTAAAAAGCACAGTGTGCGGCCATCGCTGCGGCGCGGTCTTCACGGTAGAGACACTCGCCGACAAGGACGTCCGCATAAGTCTTCTTTTCGCTGCTCGGCTCATGACAAGGGTGAAGTCATCGTCCGACGAGTCGTAGCTGTCCGAGTACAGCTCGGTGGCATCGCTGTCGGAGTCGCTTGACCTGTTTCCACGTTTTCTAGACACGACCTGACGTGACGGTTGTGCGCCAGTGGGGTCCTCGAGTGCTTCGTCATCCATTGCCGCAACGAGGGAGCGGCAGTTCCCAGATTTTGCAGTAAAACAAGCGAGACTACGGTACAAGCGTTACGGTGTAGTGAGTCATAGATTAGCGTGTAAAAGGCATCAGTGCACATTTCTCGGAGGAAATTTCTAGGCCTTGACTGCGGAGGTAGATAGCAGCTTCATTAGCAGCTCTTTGAATTCTTGCTCGCAGTTGTAACCGCGTCACTGCTGACGTCCATACGCAGATGTCATCAGCGTACATTGACAGCCTGACCGTGCTGTGAATGTGCTGAAGCAAAGCAATTAATGTGATATTAAATAGCACAGGGCTAAGTGCACCGCCCTGGGGAACACCGCGGCAGCTATAATGTAGAGAAGTGCGGCCATCTTCGGTGCTTACAAAAAAGGAACGCATAGAGAGATAGCTACGTATCCAGCGAAACGTCCGGCCACCCACTCCTACCTCTTCGAGAGCAGAGAGGATTGCTTCATGGGTAACATTGTCATATGCCCCTTTGACGTCGAGGAATAAGGAAGCGCAGAGACGCTTACGGCTTTTCTCATGCTGAACGTATGTGACCAGATCGACGACGTTATCTATCGACGATCGGCCTCGACGAAAACCCGCCATGGCATCTGGGTAGCAGTTGTTGTACTCCAAGTACCACTCCAGGCGTCCTAGGACCATCCTCTCCATGACTTTGCCCACGCAACTTGCCAAAGCGATCGGGCGGTAGGATGAGAGTTCTAGCGGCCACTTGCCAGGCTTCAGCAGTGGCACGAGGCGGCTTGTCTTCCAGCTGATGGGAAGAGTACCATCTCTCCAGGAGCTATTGTACAGGTGAAGGAGAGCCAGTCTCGCTCGCTCACCTAAATGACAGAGAGCTCTGTAGGTAATGCCGTCAGGTCCAGGTGCTGATGTGCGTCCGCACAAAGATAAGGCAGCCTGAAGTTCGTGCATTGAGAACGGTAGGTCCATGCGGTGATCACCTGGTGGGGGACAGCTCGTCAAAGGCGGCATATTGCTGGGAGCAGGAGGTTTGCCAGCTAATCTGGAACAAAACTCTTCTGCCACGTCAGTATCTAGTCTCTTTTGTGAGAGGGCTAGGGCCTTGAATGGGAACCGCTGCACAGGTGGTGTCCGGAGACCTCGCACTGTCCTCCACAGCTGTGACAGATTTGCGAGGATCTAGTGACTCACAGAAGGCAGTCCAACGTTGCGATTCGAGCTTGTCTAACCGCCGCTGGATCTTCTTTTGCGTAAGTCTAGCGGTACGTAAATCCTCTGTTGCTTTCGTACGTCGGTACCTTCTTTCAGCACGCCGCCGGATTGCTCCAAGTCTTTCCAATTCAAAATCGAACTGTGTCGGTTTTACGCAGCATGCGAGAGTACGCACATTGTCTTGCATTGCGGTTCTTATTTCCTCCTCCAAGTCAAGTGGTGTATTGGCTTCGCAGCGTTCTTCCATGATGGATTGAAATTTGGTCGAGTCCACTCTTTGAATTGTATCTCGTATTTTAGTAGGATCCAATCCTTTGATCGTGATATATGTCGGGATATGGTCGCTTCCGTGCGTCTCTATGTCCGCAAACCACCTAACACGTCTGACAAGGCTTCGTGAGACAAATGCCAAGTCAAGACAGCTGCTGTACGTGGCGCCACGTAGGAACGTAGGACTTCCGTCGTTCAACAGCCATAGCTCCTCACTGGATGCGAAAGATACCAGAGCTCTGCCTCTCGCGTTGACCTTCGAACTTCTACAGAGTGTATGATGCGCGTTGAAATCTCCGATGATGACCCACGGACCAGAAGAGGAGGACAGAATATCCCGTAGGCGTTTGTGGTCAAATCGACTTGACGGCGATAAGTTGGCGCCCACAACAGTGAATGTAAGATTGTTCTTCTTTACTGTTAAGCATACGCATTGATTTTCGTCATTAGCTGGTACTGGGTGATGAATATAGGTGAGGTCACGTCGAATAAACACTAAACCCTTGCTGTTTTCGTCGACAGTCGACGAAGGGAATGATTCATATCCAGATAGCCTTATCGAGTTCGTTAAGTTCGGTTGGCAAATGACTATAATGGGAAACATATTGACATACACATAGCGACGGAAGTCTGAAATGCGCGATCTCAGACCGCGGGCATTCCACTGAAAAATTGCTGCATTTCGGACCTCATTCCTGAAGAACAGTGGCTGATGGGCCATGATGGGTCTATTCAAGGGCTGCTAGCACCGGACTCAGAGCGTCCAGCACTTGAAGATCACTTCTGGCAGACGGTGTATGCATGTTGCTCAGCAACACACGAATGGCATTAATTAAGGGTCTTAGAAGAGCGACAACTTGCTTATCTGTATTCTGTGACTTCTCAGATGCCACACTGTGTTGCACTGTGGGCGACCTCTGCGGTAGCTCTGCTGCAGGTTGTGGAGGCGCCAGCGGTGGCCATTCCGTTGTAGACAGAGGCCTTCCAGATTTTACCTTTCCAACATCGGTCAACATCACATGACAAAGGAGATGAGGGTGCCTTCTTGTTTTGTACCTCGTTTCACAATAATAGATGCGCCATAGTTTCATTTGCTAGAGGAAAATCTAGCATCATGGGTATCTGTTGCTTGGTTCCGTGTTAAATACCTATTCGCATTTGATACGTGATTTACAGCAACCTGTGCCCGACCAACAGGTCCCGCCAGAGCGATTGTTGCGGTTAAGTCGTTGTTGGTGTGCCACCGACGACGCTTTGCCTCTTTAGGTGGCCTTCGGTAAAATAAGGCACAGTGTTTTGGGACAGACGGTATATAATTAGCAAGCAGGATAATTTTGCGCATAGATAAAGGAGTCATTCTGAACGTGTCGCATCGCTAGTACTGACTGTGCGAGAGATGCAATTTTCTAGAAAGAGCGCGCGACTGAACGATGAAAAGAACAAGCGCACACAGGACAGGCGCTGCAGTTCAGCGCTTGTCCTGTGTGCGCTTGTTCAACGGCTGAACTCGCAACTGATGTTAATTTGAAGGATAACATACAAGCGATCCTTTGACGAAGTGATCGTAAACCTACTCTCCCAACTTACGCTTTTAGTTCAAATTTGTTCTCTTGTTATGCCTTCCACAGAATCAGGGTTGCGAAGAGACTGAAATGGTTGTCTCCTTTAGCAGGGGTTGCAGCTGCCGTAATGTTTTGCTAAGCTGTTGATGGTCATTGTAGGTTCCTGTATTATGAATACTTAAATAGTTAGCCCACAATACCCGCAGCTCGCTGTAATTTCTCTTCTGCACAACATACAGATGTTTTTCATTGCCTCGAGATCTTTGTCCTTCTATACATCCCACAATGTATTGGTATAGGCTGCTGTCTGTAATTACTCAAGCTCGACTGTCACTGGAATTGAGTATTTATATTGCAACCTGGCTGGCGAAGCTTCTAAAAGCGTTGGCAAAGGAAGCTAACTGATATCAGCCACAAGTTCATGGTGGCGTGCCAAGTGTTTGTGCACAATAACTGTGCACCTATGAGTATCGCTTTATACTACGATATGCATTCTGCCATTCCTGCGCCAGAGCTCGCATGTCTCTAACTATCAATTTTGAGGGCCATGTCATCAAGACATTAAGGAAGAAAATTATTTTCTCGCTTCTTATTTATGCGAAGTTGCCGTTGATATTTTGGCCCTCAGACACAGATATTTGATCGATTGCTCGGTTTTGCACCGCAAAACCACGACACAATTGCGACACGCCATACCAGGATGCTCCGGAAATTTAGACTCCCTGGGCTTCTTTAACGTGCACTAGAATAACACAGTATACGGGCCTCATTTAGCCTGCAGCATACAGAGTTTCTCTTGGAGCGATGTTTTCGCCCTTTTTGGTGGCATAACTTCAGTTCGTGGCCAGTTAGCCCACATTTAACACACTTAAGAGGATATGAGCTCAAAGTATTGCTCGGACAAATCCTAGCTAAGTGACATCCTAATATGGCGGTAACTCCTAGGGACTGGCTTGTCAGTATTATTATTTCTCTTCCAGCGGTTCCCGACGCTGCACCCTTTTTTCGGATAACTAGGAAAACACATACTTGTCCCCTCGCGATGCGTTTACCGGCGACTCTTGGCCCAGTCCGCCGAGGGAGAAGAAAGTGTCACCAATCCCGAGCTGTGAGGTACGGGATGCCATCGCCGGAAATAATTCCAAGAACTAACGTGTCGGCTCCCCGTAAAAGATTCCACGAAAGAAAGCTTCCACAATTAGGTTTTGGTCTCCTTCGGCACACTAGCAAACGGCGACCAGGGTGATCAGACAAGACGTATATATTCTCATCAAAGAGGCATTTACACAAAACGTGCACAAACACAGCTCTTCCAAACACAATCACAAATGGGTTACAACGTTATACGAAACCAACAAACACGAACAAGCTCATGCACTGCAAAAAAGAATAAAACATAAATAGAGTCCTATTCACTAAAGTCACTCGAGATGTCTTCTGAACTCGAAGCTTGCAGGCAGGGCTCGTCAGCTGGCTCGTGGAGCAGCGTCTTTCTTTTGCTCGCTGAGTCACGTACGACTTCGATTGTTACTACTCTCTCTGCCGTGGTCAACTGTTCAGCGCTTGTCCTGTGTCCTGTGAACGCCTTGGAAAGCCGTTCTAGAAGTTTCGGTGCGGCCCACGTGATACAAGCATGCACAAAGTTGGGAGCCTTCTCGCCCTTTCTCGGTTCTTTGTCGCTTGGCCAGCGCCTCGTTCTCCCTCTCAGTGCGCGAGCAACGCTGGTATGCAATCTCCGCCTCCTCTCTCCCTACGTCTATTTCGCGCGCTTGCTCGCCGCGACAAAACGCTTTCTACAAAATTCTCCCTTTTTGGAGATTTGGCATGACCTTGGGCGCCTCTTCCGTGCGCGTCATTTTTCTTGTTGTTTGTTCGGGCCTTCTCTTCAGCTCAAAGCCGGGTTTCTCTTCGAAATAGGCACTATCTTGTGACAGAAAGTACTGGCCGTTCATGGCAGGTGTTGTTCACACTCTCCACGGCCTTCGCGCCCTCGCGCGCCGCGGCCATGCTCCGCCCCCTAGCCAGAGCGGGCCTAATGTCGCCAGTAAGCGACACACTAAGGGACACGTGTGTGCTTTAGTTATCAGGAAAATAAAGGTCCAAGCGTCGGCAACAGCTCCACTCTTTTCCTTATGATACAAAAGCTGTGTTCTTCGGCATCATTTAAACCCGCTGTGGTAGCATAGTAGCTGTGGCACTTGACGGCCGATTGGAAGGTCTTGGGAGCGAAATGCGGCCGCGCCGGGCGGGCTTCGATGGAGGAGTAATGGTAGGGGCCTACGTACTGTGCGATGTCAGTGTGCACGTTTCAGAACCCCAAGTGGTCCAAATATGAGGAGCTCTCCACCGCGGCGCCACTCATTGTCATACTCCGTTGTTCACCTGGAACGTAAATCCCCAGGAATTATTTTCCAGCATCTTTTTCTGATGAAGGTCGCACCGATATCAGCCTCCGCTCCCAGAAGCTCGCTTACCAGTTCTAGATATCACCGAGCGATTTGGTGATTCTCTTCTTAAGTTCCATTTACAGCTCACAGTGGCAGTTGGAGAGAAAGTTTAAGCCCGTAGGAGTTTGTGGTCTCGCCTTGCCAAATCCCGTTCTTGGACACTACTTGCGTCCTCCCCCTTCCGCCAATTTACCGCGATGTGCCACAGATAGGGCGCCACCACCTCACCGAACGCGCGATTTATTCTTCCACTGCACTTCAACGGCGAACAAGTAGAACCGCCGAGTTGCGCGTGCTATGCCGGAGCTGTTGAGGTGTTCTTTATCTCACAGACGGGTAGCGATAGAGCTCACTTTACTATGTTCCCCTCGCGCTAAATAAGCTCGACGTGCGAGGCAGCAGTGCTCACTCGCTGCCCAATTAGTGCCGGTTCACGGTGACCGCGGGCTCCCGCTCCGCACAACCTGTGACGGCAGCGCCAACAAGAGAACGAGAGGGCGAGATGAAGTGGAAGCATCTCTGTTCCACTTAGAATGGCGGGCGGTTCTCGCCGTGAAGTGGTCTTTACGTGTGCTTGTCCACAAAAAAAAAGTGATGCCTTTACAGGGTGAAGATGAGCCGATGGGAGATTTTCCATTATGGGATGCGTTGGCAAAGCTGGTGAATATGCGCTACTGCAATGGCCCCGCTATGGGTACCCTTGCGGTGGCAAGCTGTCTAAAGCAGCCGAATTGCCAAACAGGTGCTTTCCGTATATTCTGGGGCTGTTTCTTGATCACAGCACATGTCGGTTTGTCTGAAGGTGCTTGGATGTGCTGCTAATGGCTGAAAAATTGCTGACATTTCTAGTTTTGTTAGATTAGGCGCGAAATATTTTAGTGCCGTTGTCAGGACCTTCAGCTGACTTTCGTCGAAAGCCACAGCATCATCCGCGCACTCAGGGATCATCGGGGAATGAACAGGACACTATGAGATGGTCCTAGTACCGAACAAGATAATCCTAGTATCGAAATTATAACATCCGGACTTCACATACGAACTGAAACTGTAAATGCGGGCATGGCAAAGTTTTACTTCCCATTTCTAATAGCATCATTATAAAGGCAGTTTGAAGACACTTGTCATTTTTTAAAGCTGAAGCCTTCGCGGGCAAACGGAGTATCGAAGCAGGCCCATTGCGCGCGAGCAAATTCGGTGTTCGAAATCGCGCTCTGCGGAGACAAAGGCGAAGAACGAGGTGCTTAGGGGGTACGTCAGAAGAAGCGAGAATTGACTGGCACACTGCATAGAACGCGCAAGTTCAAGATCTCTGTCCCCTTCAACTGTGGAAGTGGCATTGTTGACAGCGGAGGAGGTTGGAAACCGTTCGCCCGCTGAGCGTCCCAGAGAAAAAGAGAGTTGGCTTGTTCACTGGACCCGGGCAGGCCGCCACTGCAACCTAAACCTTGGAACGTTGAACGCAACATCCCTCTCGAGCGAAGCTGGATTACGGGAACTACTCGAGGAACTAGAAGGCGTTAGTTAGGACTCATTCGCCTCAGCGAAGTTAGGAGAGCCAGTGAAGCGTACACTGTATTAAACAACGAACATGTCCTCTGCTACAGAAGGTTGCTCGAAAAGAGAGGATATGGCGTCCGGTTCATAATTCACAAAGATATAGCGGGAAACGTGGGCGAATTCTACAGCATTAACGAAAGGGTAGTATGCGTCGCAGTAAAACTAAATAAGCGGTATATACTTAAGATAATCCAGGGATATGCGCCAACAACTAACAACGGCGACGAACAAGTAAAATAGTTCTACGAGGATATCGAATTAGCACTAAAAAGAGTACGGACACTATACGCCATAGTCATGGGGAATTTCGATGCAAAAGTAGGAGCAAAACAAAGTGGAGTACAGGCGATTGGCAACTACGGCCTCGGCCGTAAGAATAACCGTGGGGAAATGCTAGTACAATTTGCCGAAAGAAACTGACTCCGTACAGTGATTACGTTTTTAAGAAACACAAAATAGGAAGTGGATGTTGAAAAGCCCTAACGGAGAAACACAGAATGAAGTTGATTTTCTAATGTGTGAACAACCAGGTATAATTGAAGACATGAAAATAGAGGGGAAAATAAAAACTGCAGCGACCACAGAGTAGTAAAGGCGAAGGTCGTACTTAACCTCAACAAGCAAGATTTAAGTTATTTACTAGAAAAAACGGAAATGTAGAGGTAATCAGAGCGAATAACGAAAAGTTTAAAGTCGCCCTAAACAACAAGTTCGAGGGCTTAGACCAAAACGATGAAGATTTAGGAGACATAAACAAGACCATGACGAATTCCACATATAGCCACTGACGCAGCCAACAAAAAAAAATTCACAGACATGTTCCACGGTAAAGCAGCAGAAGATGGCTTAGTAGCCGACTTGACCAAAGACGAAGGAGATGTTATACTTAAAAAACTTGCATCGCTCTTCACGAAATGTACCAATACATCAGGCGTCCCGCGCAGCTGGAAAATTGCTAACATAATCCTAATCCACAAAAAAGTGACGTAAAGAAGCGGAAAAATTACAGAAGGGTCAGCCTACTCCTGGTAATATAGAAGCTATTTACGAAAGTAATTTTTCCTAGGATAAGTAGAGCACTGGACCAAAGTCATTACGTTAAATCCAAACACGCCATTTGGCGCAACTAAGGCGGTCTTCTCCTTGTCTCGCGTGTTCATCGGTATTTGTCATTATCCGGATCGTCAATCGACAACTGAGAAGTATGAGTCGGTGTGTACCACCATCTATGTTGTCGTTTATTCGCTGAAGAGGACATACATGCATCTTCGTAACTGTGTTGAGGTATCGACAGTCTATGTCGAATCGCAACTAATTATCTTTTTTTCCTTATCAATACAACTGGAGCTGCCCAAGGGCTACAGGTCTCCTAGGTTACGCCTTTTTTGTAGCATATGCTAAACTGTTGATAATTTTTCTCTCAGCGGGCGAGACACGACATGACTTTATTCCGAACAGGCGGCGCTATTCCAGTGCCGACTCAGTGGTGTACGCGGAACTGCGGTGGTGAATGTATACGTTGCGGTTGTGCAGAGTCCTAGACCGAAGTATAGCTTGAGGAAACTTCTGGACTGCGCTGGTCGGAAGACAGGAGCGATTTGTTGACCATGCTCTTGAACATCGAAGAGTGGGCTGATGTTGGCGGGCTTTGGTCCGTTGAGGCAGCAAGAGAATGGATGCTTACAGTATTATCTTCTTTAATGAACCTTAGCTTCGGCCGCACACGTAAAAGAACTGACTCCGTAGACACGTTCAAAGTCCACACGTGAGTGGTACCATCTCCGATTTTGACCAGTGAACGAGGGAACACAAGGTTCTCCTTTAAAGTGCTAGCTTATTCAGGATGGATTATACCACAACATGCGTCATCACGAAGGCGAGATGGTGTTACTGGAACGAACACTGATGTTACTGGAACGAACACGAAGTTATCGCAAGTTGTTAAATCACCCTCGCGCCCAACCACAGAAGAGTAGTTCCAGCAAGCTAAAAGACGATGTTCGCGAACTGGGCAGAGGCGCTGCATTGATTCTGACGACTTACCCTCTGGGAGTCCCTCAACCAGTCATTGACGTCCTCTTAGCCTTTTGCCGAGAATGTGCGCGGCTCCCGATAATGTGTCCTGCAAGCAATTTGCCTCGGATGAACTCCATCATGCGCGGTTCCATCGCGCTTGCAATCGTCACCTCCGTAGATGTGCCAGGGCTATGCAATTGCGCTAATGCCGCATATCCTCGGAAACGCATAAACGCGCCTTATCTTTCGTCTTCGACGCTCTCGTCCGGCTCCGCGTGCATCCAGCACATTGCCTGGATTGGTGCCGCCATGCAGGAGGGGCGCAGTGAATCACTGCAGCTTAACTTCGCCTCTCCTGAATGGCGGTTCCATTCCAGGCGCGTTCCAAAGTCCGCCTCGGTACACGCGTTAGGAGCCGCCCGGGCATCCGAAAGAAGCGTGATGAGAAAGAACACGGACGCATTTGTTCAGCTTCGAGCGTATGTGCGCCGACTACGCAGCTGTGGAGCACCGGTCACCTTTCGTCGTGGGTAGCGTTGCCCCGCCAACCACTCCTCGAGCGTGATGACAACAAGAGGAGTGCTACGTTAGGCGCCCAGTAATGACGTTGACAGGTAGGTGCGGCGCATAAAATGTGACAGGTACCTTTGTTATGCGGCATTTACTATGCACTGTATCCAGTTATTATTTAAAGTACTTCAGTAACCAGAAGGGGTTGGTCCTTGAAGTTATGTAGGCGATGCGTGAATGCGGGTTCATCCTGTTGTTGTTTTGTGGGGTTTTACGTCCCAATACCAGTTCTGATTATGAGAGACGCCGTAGTGGAAGGGCTCCGGGAATTTTGACCATCTGGGGTTCTTTAACGTGCACTGACATCGCACAGCACACGGGCCTCAACATTTCGCCTCCATCGAAATGCAGCCGCCGCAGCCGGGATTCGATCCCGCGACCCTCGGATCAGCAGCCGAGTACCTTAGCCACTAGACCACCGTGGCGGGGCGTGGGTTCATCCTCGTCAAACAGTGCCGCACGAGCGACCACCAATAGAATTGGGCAAGTTCACCTCAATGTTCAATAAACATTCAACTGCTTATGCGAACAAACATTTCACTTCCATATTATACCGACTACGTTGACTGAGGGATCTGCCACATTTTCTTGATACTATTCAAAAACGTTTGGAGCGATAACGGGCTGCATAATGATTATTTGGAAGGGGCACTATAACATCCAATAGGAAAAGTGTGAATGTTAGAAAAAATATAGAAATGAGTGCGTTCTTTTTAACTATGATACAAGAAGCTGTAACTCGGGGATTTACGAGAGCTGTGTAAGTAGTTACTTCGATTCTTTGATATTGCCTGATCTCATTTCCGCAAATCTGCGAAGTTGGCAACATACCAATAGTTTAATACGCAGCATATGCTAAAAAAGGTGTAGCAGAACAGCGCCAGGTTTATCTTATCGTGAAGGTGCCCAATGACCTAAACAACTTATGACAGCAATTGAAAACATTGCGGCTGAAATGGTTAGGTATGACGCAAGTCATTTTTCCTAGGATAAGCTGAGCACTGGACCAAAGTCATTACATTAAATCCAAACACGCCAGGTCTTCCAAACACTAAGGCGGTCTTCTCCTTGTCTGGCGTGTTCATCGGTATAGGTCATTATCCGGATCGTCAATCGACAACTGAGAAGTATGAGTCGGTGTGTACCACCATCTATGTTTTCGTTTATTCGCTGAAGAGGACATACATGCATCTTCGTAACTGTGTTGAGGTATCGACAGTCTATGTCGAATCGCAACTAATTATCTTTTTTTCCTTATCAATATCACTGGAGCTGCCCAAGGGCTACAGGTCTCCTAGGTGACGCCTTTTTTGTAGCATATCCTAAACTATTGTTGATAATTTTTCTCTCAGCGGGCGAGACACGATACGATTTTTTCCGAATAGGCGGCGCTGTTCCAGTGCCGACTCAGTGGTGTACGCGGAACTGCGGTGGTGAATGTATACGTTGCGGTTGTGCAAAGTTCTAGACCGAAGTATAGCTTGAGGAAACTTCTGGACTGCGCTGATCGGAAGACAGGAGCGATTTGTTGACCATGCTCTTGAACATCGAAGAGTGGGCTGATGCTGGCGGGCTTTGGTCCGTTGAGGCAGCAAGAGAATGGATGCTTACAGTATTATCTTCTTTAATGAACCTTAGCTTCGGCCGCACACATAAAAGAACTGACTCCGTAGACACGTTCAAAGTCCACACGCGAGTGGTACCATCTCCGACTTTGACCAGTGAACGAAGGAACACAAGGTTCTCCTTTAAAGTGCTAGCTTATTCAGGCTGATTATCCCACAACATGCGTCACCACGAAGGCGAGATGATGTTACTGGAACGAACACTGATGTTACTGGAACGAACACGAAGTTATCGCAAGTTGTTAAATCACCCTCGCGCCCAACCACAGAAGAGTTGTTCCAGCACGATAAAAGACGATGTTCGCGAACTGGGCAGAGGCGCTGCATTGATTCTGACGACTTACCCTCTGGGAGACTCTCAACCAGTCATTGACGTCCTCTTCGCCTTTTCCCGAGAATGTGCGAGGCTCCCGATAAAGTGTCCTGCAAGCAATTTGCCTCGGATGAACTCCATCATGCGCGGTTCCATCGCGCTTGCAATCGTCACCTCCGTACGACTCAACCATGTCGGCGTCTCCGGCCAACCACTTGCTGTGTCGAGGGGGCAGTAGAGCTCGGTTGTGCAGTGTGACGTAGCAAGCACCTCCCCCAAATCTGTGACGATGGTATGGATTTATTTACAAGGCGAAACGTTGAGGCGCGAGTACTTTGCCATGTAAGTGCAGGCTAAAGAACCGTAGGTTGTCGGAATTACCTGAGCACTCCACCATGGTACATCTGATAATCATATGGCGCTTTTAGAACGTAAAACCACAGAAATCTATCGATGAGTAATCTTTTTCGAGACCATGAAGACTGAATATTGAAGCGTGCCCTCAGGTCGCAAGCGGTGCTTTGCCATATTGACAACACCACACACACTCTACTCCATACTGATGCCAGCGGCCATGGAATCGGCGCGGTTCTGTTACAGCGACAGAGACTTTCTGAAGAGCGTGTGGTCGCATACGCAAGTCAGACACTGACTTCGGCAGAAAAACTGTAAGCGAAACATTCATCGTTCATCTTCTTCACCTATACATAATCATCATCACAGTGAGCACCTTTTAGGAGCGAAGCTCCTTAGGGTGTGGGTCGTTCCCTCCTCCGTATATATAGTATGTAGCCACCTGTAGTTTTATTAGGTGCTCACTAGATCGCGTGATGGCGCCGCGGTGCTCGCTTCATTCAGATGTATGGGAACGCGTAGCATCTGTCTGTCTGCCTGTCTCTGCCTGTCTGTCTGCCTGTGCGCCCGTCCGTCCGTCCGTCCGTCTGTCTGTCTGTCTGTCCATCCATCCGTCCGTCCGTCTGTCTGTCTGTCTGTCTGTCTGTCTGTCTGTCTGTCTGTCCATCCGTCCGTCCGTCTATCTATCTGTCTGTCTGTCCATCCGTCCGTCCGTCTGTTCGTCTGTCTGTCTGTCTGTCCGTCCGTCCGAGCGCTGCGGTGATGCTTAGCTAGTATGTGAATTGATCAATAGATGGCGCGGAGGCGCTCGCTCCGTGCTCTAGTGTGATAGGAGAGCGCTAGATGGCGACACACAGTGTTTGTCACGTGTGTTTGTCGCTTACAGCAAGTGTTTGTCACCTACAGGAAGCCTTGGGTTTTAGGGCGAACAACGGGAACCTGAACATAGCCGCGATTGAAATAAGTAAGAGACGGTTAGAATACTGGTGGCAGAAAACTAGAGAGAATGGACAAAACTAATTATAGGGGAAAATATGGACTTTCTGCCATAAGGGCCAGGGAACTGGGCTATGAATTTCCGTTTCTGCTATAGTATGATCGATTTGATTGAAGTAAATTTAAAAGGCATGAGGAAAATTTAAAGAGAGAGAGAAAAAAAAAGTTCTGCGAGCCTGGTGGCGCACATGTCACCGCCCCGTTACAAAGGGGACGCTCATAGCATCCATCCATCCATCCACGTCTTTGATGATGTACTTGGCAAGATTCACGGAAGATTCACGGTTTTTACCGATGAACCTTCGGAGCTTTGCCCACTCATCATCGTTCACTCCGTGGATATGCGTGGATTTTTTTTCGTTCTGCGCGAGGCTCGGCCAAATAAAGGGTTCGAGACAACAGCTGTACTAGTGCCTTACAATACCTTGAAATAGCTTGCGGGATCCTCCAATGCCGAATTGTTTTATTATTGCAAAGAGATACGAAAACGGCTACAAGTAACAAATTAAAGTCTGCTTTTAGGGCTACAGTGTCCTTTTCGTACAGCGCATGCACAATCGCACTGCGCGGACGGCGCGTGAACATACGCGCCATACTGCTATGTATGCCCATTTGTATGCCCTTCCCTACTGGCGGTCTAGAATTTAAATTCACCGCGGGGAAAAACTTCCTCACTGATTAATTTGGCATTTCATATTTACTATAAGATTTCTCAGCTATTGCAAATTCATTCGTGAACCGTGTTGCTTAGCGAAAGAACATTACTTTCGCGCGACAGCTTCCTGACCTGCTTATCTGAAAATATTCCTGTTTTTTCACCGAGGGTTGTGCATCGCGCTTCGAACTAGTCCATAAGCAAATAGAAGGATCTCGCATGAAGACATGCATGGCTTCTGCTCCCTATGTGAACATCGCTGTGTTGGCTATGTCCCGATCCACGTGGCCGTGCAACGTAAGGCTCCTGAAGAAGATGATTTGTGGGGTTTAACGTCCCAAAACCAGTTCTGATTATGAGAGACACCGTAGTGGAGATCTCCGGAAATTTAGACCACCTGGGGTTCTTTAACGTGCACTGACATCGCACAGCACACGGGCCTCAACATTTCGCCTCCATCGAAATGCAGCCGCCGCGGCCGGGATTCGATCCCGCGACCTTCGGATCAGCAGCCGAGTGCCATAACCACTAGACCACCGTGGCGGGGCATCTCCTGAAGAAGAAGGCGATCACTTCAAACACGCACGCACGCGTGCACTGTAGGTGATGGATGCACCGCAGTTCCGCAGCTGTGGTAACGCAACCGTAGGCGCCGTTCAGTCCACAAGGCGAGACACCTTCCCATCACAGGAACGCGTTTCACTTCTTGCTTGTCCAGTGACGCTGCTTTGTAAGGAAGGAAGAGGAGTTGGGAATAATATTTTCTGACGAGAAGCCAGGCCGAGACAAGTCTCAAGTTCGATGAGCCAAGTCAATTGCCACTTTGTTCTCAATTCTCAATTTATTTATGCCCAGCTGAATAGTTCTTTTGTCGAATATCTGTATTCTACTCGAATTAAGTGATTGAATATTCCAAAGGCCTTATAGATTTCTGGTGTTTTACCGCGCTCAAGTGTGATCATGAATATTAAAGATCCATGGGAAAGATGGAGCGCAAATATGCATGGGTACGTCCAAGGTCTGCACTGCAAGCGCACGCGTTCGGCAGTACTGCCTATAAGGCGGGGCTGACAATTGGACTTCAGCACCACACGGAAAACTTCCGTGCCTTGTGGTTGCCACGGCACTCGAATTCCTGTCAATGTACGTGCGAAAGTGACGATGGTATTGTGAGTCACGACTCATTTCTGGGCATGGGGCGAGGGAGGAAGAGGGTGGTTACGGACGATGCCAGGTCTTTGTTACCTTTCGCGTTAATTAGGGACACGCGCACTCGTAGTTTTACGCCCTACGTTAATTTTCACGGTCACCCAGGCCGTTAGCTGCACCCTAGTCATCGAGATACGATAAACATGCATATGTGATACTAGACACATGTAAACATATCGAGTATTAACATTTTTACTTACCGTGCACATCCAGTGGAGAAAGTTATAGAGAAATTGTACTGGTTTTCGCTCATATCAATTTTGGTGTAGGAATAGCAGTAGAATGCGTCTCCTCCCAAATATATAAATATGCTTGATGTTCTGTTCAATAGCTGAATTGAAAAAACAGAGGAACGTACGTCGAAGTAAATGGATAATGTGAAATGGTTAGCTCAATATGACGTGCGCGATCATAACTCCGCAAATACGCTTTTACTTCGCACACAATACCACAGAAATATTCGTTTGACACTATGCACATTGCCAGGTGGTCGTGACGTTTCGGAAGCCACCGAGCTCAAGACGATATGAGGTGAACTTTATATTGGGCGAACCTGTGCCCTGCAAAACGAAGCAAATTCACACTGCAATGCGATAGCGGCGTGAACGGTCGTCGGTTGATGGAAAACTGCTCAGAAGCGGTAAAATACGCCGCCTTTTACAGGCCCGTCATGGCGCGTTCTCCCATATCGCTGAGATTCTACAAGACGCTCAAATGAGCGCGTCAAGGATGCGCAGATTCAAGAACGGTCGAGACGGTTCCCCAAGCGACATGCACGATAAACGCCGCCTGCGTTGCGCATAACAAAAAGTAATAACGGCACTCCCCACAAACCAAAACAAGCGCGCGTGTCAGAGCAGTGTTCACTGCGCCCCCCTTAAACAAACCAGCATATCGGCACGTGTCTATATAGATATATGAGTGAGAGTGCCAACGGCCCTCTCAGCAATGGCCCTATCAGCATTTCTTTTTCTCATCAATACTCTAGGCAGAGCATAAACTTCTTGGATGTGACCGTGTCGCTTTCGAATAACAAGTTGGTTTGCAACCTTTATAGGAAACCAACGGATACTAATCAATACTTACATTTTCATAGTAGACATGTGCGGCACTGCAAGACAGGCATCCCGTACAGTCAAGCACATCGATTTAAACGCATATGTTCAAAAAAATAAGATTTCGATCATAACTGTGCACAGATGAAAAAGGTCTTCCTCAAACAGAAATACCCGGAAAAAATAATTGATGATGCTATAACTCGCGCCGACATGCTTGACCGCGCTGAAATTCTCAAAAATCAGTCATCAAGCAGGGAACACAAGACTAACTTAATACTTACTTACTCTGCATCGCTACCAAAGGTGTCAGCTATTCTTAAAAAACATAATATTCTTACTCAAAATGATCGCCTCAAACGCATATTCGTGGAACCGCCGCGTGTCGTGTACAGACGAAACACAAATTTGCGCGACATCTTAACTAAATCAACTTTAAATCCACGTCGTGGCACTGGATGCAGGCCGTGCAATAAGCCACGTTGCCAGGTCTGCCCATACATTAGAACTACACAAAAAGCAACACGCATTTTTGTACAAATTAAAGGAAACTTCACTTGTGACACGGCTAATGTCGTTTACCTGCTTGAGTGCACTAAATGTAATCAACAATATATTCGTCAGACAGAAACACCTTTCCGAATACGATTTAATAATCACAAGTCACACGCCAAAAATTCCTTGAATCTGCCCCTGTCTAAGCACGTGCACCTTCCCGGCCATTCATTTAGCGACCTGAAGGCAATGATACTGGAATCGGGCTTTCGGACGCACCACGACCGCGAGGTTCGTGAGTCCTACCTCATTTATAAGTTCAAAGCCGCTACCTCGGGCATTAATGAAAACACGGGTAAACTCACATGTTTCCCGAGTGTCTAGAGCATTGTCATTATGAGGAAGCCATTTCAAACAATTGCAATGCGTTCTTTCACACTTAAGTTTTTTTATATATATATCTGTCATTTTATTTCCATTTTTCTTCCTTCATGGTTAATATATTTTTTCAGTACAAGATATTTCTGCCGTTTGTCAATAAATCAGATTTTTAGGGGTTGTTTTGTTGTTTTTCTTATTTTTATTCCTTCATTTTATTTTTTAATTTTTTAATCCTTTTTCTCTCATTCCTGCTGTGGTGATTGCCATTTTTACAATGTAGAGTGGCTTTATAGTTCCGTTACATACAGGTAGTAGAATCCCTCGGGGTCGCAAGTGTGCCGCCTTGCTGTTAATTGAGAGGCTACGGGGTCGCCTCGTGACTCACCGCACCCGACCACGTGTTCAGTCCAGGAAGACTTCATAGCCATTCCGTGTACAGAATACGCCTTTGTAGCCGCACTCTCTCCCCTTCCTGTACCTTTAAAAGGAGGGTGCTCTGCAACAGCTTTTTACTCTGATGAAGGCCGGTGGACCGGCCACAACGTCAGTAAACTTATATTCTTTTTGTTAATCGTGTGAATCTCTTCTTTTGAATATATATATATATATATATATATATATATATATATATATATATATATATGTGTGTGTGTGTGTGTGTGTGTGTGTGTGTGTGTGTGTGTGTTTGTTGCATCAGTCCTTTCCAGAAAAATTGTTCCGGAACGGACTGCCGTTTCGGCCACGAGGCCGGCCTCTGTCGCAGTGATGCACACATGCTACAGTAATGTGATGTAAAATGACCAATGACGTAGCGTAGCACTGTTAATGGCTCACAAGCGATTGTTAAAAGCACGTGGGGAACCGGTACGCGCGATTGGAGAAAAACGGAATATACGCGTGCGCATTTACGGGAAAAAATGGAGTGAGAAAAATGAAGCCACAAAACATATGTCTCACCGGAACGAACAATAATAACACGTCGTAGGTTAAACTGACAACAGATTATCGATCAGCGTAAGCGCGTGCGCAGCATCTCATCATGATCCCGGACAAATGAAATGGGGTGCTCATATTTCTGCCTAAAGGTATAGCGGTAATAATAGTGGGAAAGTCAAGAGCAACTATATTGGTTGAGAGGGGTGTTTGCAAGCACTTTCATTCATACCACAAGTAACGGCTTTAAAATTATAGAATAAATACGGTTCTCTTTGCTGTCTTTCGTGGTCCGAACGGAAACCGGATTGAAAGACTGTAGCTGCAATATTATCAAATCAGTGGCCCGGAATGCGTGCGTGTTTTGATGGCAGAAGGTTAGGAATAGTGGTAGCATGACACTATGGTTGTTAAATCGGTATGTGGAGGGCGTTTCGGTTTGTCCTATGGACTGTAATTCGCAGACGGCACAGTCGAGCAAATAGATGCAGTTGCGTCACACGTGAAATTACCTTCAATAGGAGAAATCGGAAGCAGTGCTTTTAGTAATATGTGACGTCGTCGTATACGCGAAAAAGTTGCATCGCGGTTTCTTGCAAGGTCCACAACCGACTATACGCCCACACTTTTCCTAGTCGAAGTTAGGACGTCATGCAGATTACAAGACCCTCTGAAGACTACCCGAGGTAGCACTGGAAAGATTACCTCAAGATTAGTACTGTGCGCTAGTATGTTGAAATGGTTTTTAAGAATTGAAGAAAAGTTTGTCACCGATGCTGAGTGTTGCAGGACTACATTACTTTGTGCCTGAACTGACGGCGGCTTCTTAGCGCGGAACACATCTCTGCGATACAGTGCATCGGCTCTGTTATCGGCATCCTCAACAATTCGGGTTGGGTATTCCTGCTGGATTAAAGCTTCGCGGAGTAGTTCACAGTTTTCATAAAATCTTCACTCCTCTGAGAAGAGTATACGGTATGCTGGTTTTCCAGTGTTTTACATGCGAACTTTTAAAGTGAAGATAACGGTGCCTGTCTGCAGGTTTCCTGTAAGGCTTAGTGCTTAGTTTGTTATCAGATATGGGAACTGTGACATCGAGAAAGCTAATAGTAGAACGAGAGTATTCATGCGAAAACGAAATAGACTGGTGAACAGTGTTGAAGTCAGCTATAACAGATAAAACCTCATTTTCACCATGACGCCAGATGAAAAAAATGTCATCGATATATAGCTTTTAATGAAGAGGCTTTAAAGAGCGATTTCTAATACACTCATTTTCCAGAGCCGACATGAAAAGACTGGCGTAATTAAGTCTAATGCGAGTGCCCATTGATGTTCCACTTACTTGATAATGAGAGCCGTCAAATTCAAAATTATTACGCTGTAAGATAAATTTCAATAAGGTGGCTAATTTGTTCCTTCCAATGCGTTTTTCAGACGATCCTTCGTACGCATGAACTACTGCCTGGATGCCATCACTATGGGGTGTACTGACATATAGTGAAACCGCATCTAAGCTCACGGGCAGGGAATTATCTGGTATAACGGGGTCATCCATGACTAACAAAAAATGGTTTGTGTATTTGAGGTAGGATACAAATTTCCATGGAAGTTTACTTATTATTACATTGACGTAGCGGGAAAGTTGCTCCATAACACTGCCTATGCCTGAAACAATGGGGCGTCCAGGAGAATTTTCTTTATGTATTTTGGGCGGCAAATAGAACCTGCAGGGACGGAAGTGAGCGGGAATAGAGTGCGTACTGCCTGATCGCCTAATTGATTTGCTTTTCCGAGATCGTTGATAGTATCTTGTACAACTCTTGTGTGGGAACATAGTCGAGGTGCTTATAAAAAATCGAATAGTTAAGCTGTCTATGGGCTTCGCTTATGTAATCTCTTTGGCTCATAATTACAACGGCAACACACTTGTCGGCTGGCTTTATCACGATATCACTGCGTTAAACCAGTGACGCAATAGCTTTCCTTTCCTCAAATGAAATGTTGCATTTAAACGACTTTTGCTTTTCGTAAGCTTTGAGGACATCGCATTCTACGGCATCAATATACTTGTCTACATATTTGTCACGTTGTACTGGGGGATCCAACGGTTGATACTAAACATAACTGGCTGCGTGTCGCCAGTGGAAGGACGGTTATGGGAATATTCTCGCAGGCGAATGTTACGCGAAAAATTCTCTAAATCCTTATCCAATTGGAAATCATCATATCCGCCTGTTGCAGGACAAAACGTGATGCCTCGTGACAATTAAGACGTGCACTTCGTCCCCATTTTAGCTAGCATGCGAAATGTGTACTACGTTGGTGGGCGGCGGCGTGCTATCCTCTAGCTCTGGAAACGAGTTTGTTGGGACCGCCGTTGTTACTTGCCTAGGAAATAACGAGCAGTCCACGCCATCAGGGAGCAAATTTTTACATTTTTTGTCGTAAATCTCACTTAGGTCCTTCACTTTATATCTTTTCAATTCGGCAAATTCATGCATACCGAGGTCACCACTCGCGTAAAGGTGTCCTTCCGTATTTAGAGAGTCTTTTAAACCTTGCTGGTAATGGTTCTGAACAATACGGGTAAGATCTAAAGAGGCCTTTGTAAGGATTTCATGCCATTTACCGATACTTTTAGCGGACATATGACTTGTGACTGCTTTTACAGAAAGACTAAGTTCCCTAGGCACAACACGAGCCGCTAAGTATGCACGAAGGGTTGAAGCATGTAGTTCGTTTCGGATGTGCTTTTCCACTGTTTTTCTCAACTTGGGGAATTCAATGGAGGTATTCGCCTTTCCGGCACAAGGCTCACCTAGTCAGTTTGTCGCTTTGTTTTCTCGCCTCACCTTTCGGGATCTGGTCCGCGTGGTGCTTTGCGTTGCGGGTTAGGGCGGCCTAGGTCGTAGTCTGGTTCCTAGTGCACGCTGATTGGGCAGAGGGTCTGGTTGATTGGTTGGCGGGCTCGTAGAGGACACGGTAGGGGAAGTCAGCTGCTGCACTGACGGGTTCAAGTCCGTTGTACATTGCACGGGAGCAGGGAGGCCTAGGTGTTAGGTCGGTTGGTTTGATGAAAGTCGAGTTCCTGGCGGAAACGGCGCTGGTGGTGATCGCTGCGGTATCGTTGTGCTTATGGGACGGAATTCACTGAGGCTAGGAAAACTTGAAGCATTGAGCGGCTGGATTGCTCACTGCCGAGAACACGTTGGCTCGATCGGCGGGCGAGGAGCAGCATCTTTGCAAAAGCAAGAAAAAGCATTCGTAGTACCAAAGCACTGTTTCTGGAGATGCGTAGCCCTCGAAACTAGGCTTATGCCATCCGCAGCGAGAACGCGAGCGGAAGGCATCTATTAAAATCCGTGGTCGATGAAGTACACAAAACTAGAACGCCGGCAGAAGCTTTGCAGTATGGGATTGAAAGTGCAGGGCTCGCGATTGCAGTGATGAACAAGGCCATCATTTTGCTTGCCACAATAACGATTCGTAGCTCTCTGCAGGACCAGGCTGGTGTATACACGACTGATGCCTGGCCGTTCCTTGGCTATGATGGGAAGCACGCCGCGGTAGTTTTCGAAGGTTACACGTCCGGCAAAAGAAGTCAAGTCATTGGAACCTGCATTGAGGATGAGGGTTGTAGTTGACGATGGCACAAGGTCTACGAGCACACGCGCGTCATTTATGCGGGCTCCAGACTGCCACACGAAAGCTGGAGCAGTGGTGCGGCTACGGTCAAATTGCTAGAAGAGGTACTTGACATGGGAGTCGCCCAATACTGTCGTAGAAATTGGGGTTGGCGGGTACCCTCAGTTGACGTTTTTCCTCGTGCTATTACCCGGATCCGCAGTAATTAAAACGATTACGTGCTAAAACAGGACCGGAGAGAAAAAGTTGAAAGAATGTATGAAGCAAGCAGGAAAAATTGTTGCGGAAAGGACTGACGTTTCGGCCACGGGACCGGCCTTCGTCGGAGTGATGCACACATGCGACAGTAACGTGATATAAAACCAGCAAATATCACGTCATCCCTGCAGTTTTAGAAGGGCCATCATATCTGCATCGCATGAAAGTATGGCTCGTGTAGTGATGGAGCTTCCAGTATGGTTGTTGCTGTTATGTGGGGTTTAACGTCCCAAAACCAGCTCTGATTATGAGAGATGCGATAGTGGAGGGCTCCAGAAATTTTGACCACCTGGAGTTCTTTACCGTGCACTGAAATCGCACAGCACACGGGCCTCAACATTTCGCTGCCATCGAAATGCACCCGCTGCAGCCGGGATTCGATCCCGCGACCCTCGGATCAGCAGCTGAGTACCATAGCCGCCGCCAGTATGGTAGGCGGCCGTCCTTCGATATGTCCAGGCGACAACGAGAAATAGGACGGTGTGTCCGACTGCTGCCGAAGGAAAATAGCCCCGTTTCTGCGCCCATGCTACGGTGACCATGACACCTCTTTCTTGCATTCATTCTGAACAGACATGCTGTCAGCTGTTGGCAGATATGTTCAGTCGTCCCATATTGCCGAGGGATCAGCCATCTATACAAATCTATGGTATCAACCGTCTCCGTAAGAGGTCAGACATCCAGTGCCCATTGTTGTCGAATGGCTGCAGGACATGCTTCATCAAGAAGGCGAAGCTCCTCACGCTCTCTGCACGAAAGGAGATATGGGGAGGGTACAGCTGCACAGTTGGATTAGTGTCCCGAGTTTCGCGCGTGGGAGGACACCGGTGACAGGCGTGTAGAAGGCGGTCGAAAGCATCTGTGAACTTGGCACTCCACTCCCCCGATAACTGCCGCCTCAATCCTTCGTACCTTTCCCATGTCTTGGCGGCATGTCGAAGCCGAACTCTAGCTACCAGCCATTTTTCGTTGTTCGTCCGGGCGTGTCGAGAGCCAACAGCATTAATTTTTTCCTAACCATACATCGGTGTCATCCTTATCTCCGCGAAACTCCGGTAGTTTTCCCGCACACGGCGGCAGTAGCGCGGCAAGCTAGAACCATGTGCTCAAGGACAACAAGCAACGAAGTCAGTGCGAACGGTGCGCAATGGCGCGCTTGATCCCAGTGACGCCGTCGGGTGAGCGGTACGATTAATCAGCAGTGAGCTCGTCGACAGAGAATGCGGCTGTCGCAGCCCGCACAGCGTAGAGATCATTGAATAAAAGAGGACCAAAAGTATCTCTCTGCATAGCAGAAGCTGACTTGTTCATTACCATAGGATCCATGCTATAGGAAGCGTGTTCGATTCAGTGATTTATTTGTAGAGGGGTTACGTCCCAAAACGAGATATGATTATGAGAGGCACCGAAGTGGAGAGATCCGGAAATTTCGACCACGTGGATTTTATAACGAGAGCTGACATCAGAAAACGCACAGGCCTCAAGATATCGCCTCCATCAATATTCAACCGTAACGACAGGGATTTGTCCTGCGACCTTCAGATCAGCATAGCCACTAGGCCACATAGCCACGAGGCCACCGTGTCGGGGCACGATTCCGTGGGCTGTGTTATCGTGCAGCGGTATCGCAAGGCCCTGGATTTTGCGCCCGGGAAGCGCCGAGGAGGCAAGGACGGTATCCGCGGGCAGTGTTTTGGGCACTTGCTGGGGTGATTTGCATGGCTTTGAGCGTGGACGGCTTTCCGCAACCAGAGAAAACCGGAGCGCCGATGACCTGCGATGACCTCGCACTCTCACAGCAGGATCAGTGGTAAACTTTAGTTCTCGGCTGCGCCGTTAAATATATAAGCATATACAGAGACAAACCACCTTTCCTGGGCTAGCTGTTCCACTCTCAATCACTCCTCGCCTTTCCCGTTTCTGCTTGTGTCTCGGTGCGGCTTTTTGACATTTCTCTCTTTCTCTCTCCACACACACACACACACACACACACACACACACACACATATATATATATATATATATATATATATATATATATATATATATATATATAAGTGCTTGTCGATCAAAAGTACCCACCATCTATCATTGAGGATGCGATTGTGAAAGCTGAAAATCTCGACCGCCAGGCGCTCCTGTATGACCAAAAAGACACCGACCACGAACGCCGAAAAAACCTTGTTCTAACTTTTACTAGCAATCCATCGAACGTTAATAAAATCTTGAAAAAACATTTTAACATATTGGAACAAAGCGAGCGACTCTCCAAAATTTTTACCGATCCTCCGCGTGTGGTATACAGGCGACCGAAAAGCATAAGGGATCACGTTGTACATTCAAAAATAGGAACAGTGCCTCTCGACGGGTGTCGACCCTGTGGGAAATCCAGATACGGCATGTGCAAACACATCCAGAAAACAAAAGTTGCAGAATGCACACATTCGAATTTTAAGCACAGAATAAAAGGACAACTTGACTGCGACTCAAACAATGTTATTTATCTCTTAGAGTGTGGAATATGCAACATGCAGTACATAGGACAGACGGACACACCATTCAGGATAAGATTCAACAACCATCGGTCCCATGTGCGCTCACTACCTGGCCTTCCGCTCTCCAAACACATCAACTCGAAAGGTCACAGCTTTGAGGATGTCAGGGTCACACTACTGGAAAGTAACTTTCGGAGCACCAGAGAACGTGAGCAAGGGGAATCTTACTTTATCTACAAATTTGGCACAATTAAGCATGGCATAAATGAACATCCTGGCGCCCTCTCGGTGTTACGATCGTTAGGAAGTGAACATTCGAATTGATAAACTTTGTATCCTCAATTACAGTATTGGCCATTCCCGCCAATTATCATTACCTCATTCGACGTCTTTTTTTTTCCGCTGTGGACGCCCGATTCTGTCGGCCTGGCCCTGTTTGCATTACCCGTGCAGTGCAAGCCGACACACGCTTAGTGGCTCCGGAGATCGTACGACAAGAGGGGACAATACGTCATTGTGTTGTACACAGAATTTGACTGCTTCAAAACCTCGTCTTTCTGTGCGGCTCTTTTCCTTTCTTCTTCCTTGCCTACCTCACCCCGCCAGGCGGTGGCGCCGAGTGCGTTACAAATGTGGCTGCAATTGGGAAGACGAGCGCTGCGCCTTTCATGCCTGAATACGTCCCCCGTTCTTCCCTCCTGGGGCGCGTTGCTGTGCAGCGGCACCACAGAGGCAATATCCAAACCACATAAGGTACACCACTGAAAGTGTCGTTAGTTTCGCCAGATATAAGCCGGCGCCACGGATTACAATGCCTAATTGATGGATTGCTCTTTAAGATGTCTACGGACTCGGACGGCACTGGCGCGGCGGGCGGCACTCGACCTTCTCGCTGTCTCCCCCATCTTCGCCCCTTTCTCCTTTTCCTCTTTGCTTTCTACTTTCCTCTTTTTTTTCTTTTTTTTTCTTTTTTCGTTCGCTCTCTCTCTGTGAGTGTGTGTGTGTGTGTGTGTGTGTGTTTCTTTTGCGTGACTTGCTCATCTTTTGTTGCAGTGAAGATGCCAGCAATCTTTTTATTATTATTTTTTATTATTTCCGTATATTTTCAACCCACTCATTCGCTTCCCACCCTTGTCCTTCTCTCCTTACTACAAGGCAAAGTGTGTATATAAGGCCATACTGGCCTGTGGTTAACATGTCTTGAAAAAGGTCGGGCTCCGACCGAAACGTTGATGTAATAAACCGTCGTTCTCTAAGAGGCGCATCGTCAATTGTGCTATATATATATATATATATATATATATATATATATATATATATATATATATATATATATATATATATATATATATATATATATTGTCGAAGGGTATAAAACCTTACTAAACCCAATTATTAAACTCCAAAAACGTGCAATAAGAATTATGTCTCACTCTAAGCATAACGAGCATACGGCCCCACTATTCTGTCAATATCACATATTACCATTTGAATACTTGCGACAGCTGAGCATTTCACTGTGCGTTTATAAGATCGTTAGATTCAACCATCCATTCAGATCATCCATATTTTATTCGTCCTCGCGCTGTACTAGAAATGTAACTGCAGGTCACTTTAATCTCGCGCCATGTAATAATGTTTATGGTGAACGCATGCTTCAGTTCACAGGAATTAAGACCTGGAACAGGCTCCCAGCGGTAATCATTAACTCAGCAACCTTCCCTAGTGCCCTTAAACAATATTTTCTTTCTTTGTTAAAGATAGAGTGAATTATAAATACCTTGCTAGTCCTTAACGAATTATAAATTTTACTACTGATACCGTGCGATTACTGTCACATGATAGTGTTGTATTACAATGTAACAAAAAAGTCGTATTTCTCTTGTTTTGTTCATTTGCACATTATGTACGCATTTTGCTCTTTAATAGACATATCTTGCTTGATAAAGGTTTTGATAGATATGCATTTCTTATTTTTTGTGTATATGTCACTGTACCTTTTCAACGTATCTGTACGTAGCCCCTACCTTATTGTTTGGGACTGCAATGTATGTTAGTGATTGGTTATTTTACTTACTATTGATTTGTGAAATCAACAATGACACTTTTTATTCATTGCAAATGTTAGAACTGCTGTTTTTTGTTTTTTCTATTCCATGCAGTGTTAGGATTTCCTATCTATTCTTTTTTTTTTTTTGTTCGGACCTACAACTAGCCTTTGGCTACAGGTCCGATAAGTGTTTGTTATCAGTATGTACAATATGAAATAAAGCTCTCTCTCTCTCTCAGAACGACTACACTCCTCGAATGGTTGTGTTCCGTAGCGAGAAGAGGCACAGCTCAAATTACGTCACAACAAGGCACAGGGACAGTCTCGTCGTCGTCTTCTTGAATCCAGAAACTGTGTTGCCCATTGCCTACTATTAATTCATTTGCGATTTGTAGTAGGTTATCTCGCACGGGGAAAAAGAAGGCATCCCGGTGACCTACAGGTATTAAGCAGAGGCGGATCATAGTTAGATGCTGTACGTGCAAAATTTAGCAGCCTCGACCTTTCACGTCAAAAGGACTGTGGATTTTGTGAAGCCAGCCAATTCGGGATTATCACGTGAAAACTTGAAAATGTGTTGGAGTGTTCCTATAAATACATCACTTCAGCTACTAGACAAAGTTATAGCTCATAACAGGTCCATATTATCAAATTTATTGCGCGAGGAGGCGAAAATTGTGACAGAAAATTGCCTATCTGAGAACGGGTTGGTGCTGCTGGAAGAATCGCTCAAAATAAAATAGCATCAATTATCTCTGAAGAATGAGCAACATCCTAAAAGCGATGGCGTCACAGCTGAGCCGATTTGCACAAAATAATTTATCTCTAAAATAGCCGGTAATGTACCATCATCGAAAACTAATACAGTAGTTAATCTGCCCAGTGTGGAACTTTCTGAAGAGGATTACAGCGTTTATCACAGGTTTTAAACTTCCGCCCGAGAAATGGAAATATCACTGAATGACAATTATACAAATATTTAGATTATTTCTATAGGCAATAAGACTGTGCGACTACTATCGCAATCGACTACCTCAGGAATCAGAAACAGTGCCTATAGTACCATCTATTAGGCATTGGACCACCCCCCCTCCTCAGCGCGAAAGGTACCTAGACATGTGCATTAAAGCAGTCAGAGACGATATTATATGCGAGTTTAGTAAGCAAATAGCATTCCGCAGAAACGTTGAAAACGAGAAGAACGTGCACTTTAAAACCATGGCTCTCGGACTTATAGAGTAAACAAGCCCGCCGAAAAAGGGGGCGCAAATCTTGTCCTCAATGCCGCAGATTCTTTTAACGAAGCCCAGCGCCAGCTTAGCGACACCAAATTCTGTAAGATATGTCTTGCCGACCTACAGCAATTAAAAGAACAAGTACACGAAATGCTCAGTAATCATGTGAAGAAAAATCTGATAGGTGAAAGAACCGAAAAGGCACTGGTTCCATTAGGCACTGTTCCGTGGCGTTTTTACTTCCCTCCCAAAATACATGAAAAGATAACCCGGGTCGACCTATTGTTTCTGGAATTGGAACCATCACCGAAAATATTTCTAGTGACGTGGATGGGTTGATCAAGAAAATTCCTCCTCCAGTTGCGCCTACACCTGCCAGGACCCAAAGGCAGCGACTCTGCTAGGGCAAAGGGTACGACTCGACAGGTAAAACGCAGGCAGACGTCTTCTCGCGGATTTAAATTTTCCAATCCTGCCCCATCCCTATGAGGAAGGCCCAGTTCCTGTCCCCGAGATTTCGCGAGAACACCTTCCAGTTTCTCCACTTCCGAGGAACACGAGTCCACTCTATCATAGTAGAAGGTGTGCGGGTAGAACAAGACAACTCGCTAAATGTTTCGGCGGGCATGATATGTCATTTACACGGACGTTGCGAAGTCTGACCATTGTCGCGTTCTAAGGGCAGCTAACTACTCCATAGACGCAAATGTCCAAATCTCGGCCTGTGTGCGCACTGACTGCATGAGTACAGCTGAAGCAATCGTACAGCTCTAGCAATTAAACAAGCAGACGCAAAGGGTGCCTCAATAACTGCTTTGACCGCCTCACAAGGGGCGTGCCGTCTATTCGCAAACGGACGTATACCGCATATAACCGCCACGTTGCTTGGAGAAACACTGCGCATGTTGCACAATATTATATGGTGCCCGGGGTGCTCGGCAATCCCAGAAAACGAACGGGCGAACGGGCTAGCTCGCAAATTAGCTAACGGAGCAGGCGATGATCCAAGCGAATTACCAAAAGATCACGCCCCATTGACATCCCAGAGAACCACTATCGCGAACGACTTCACGCGTTTCAGCATCCGCATCTCGAATTACGAGACGCTACATAGAAAAATTCAGACTCAAACTTTCCGCACTTGGTACTGTAGCACGCAATGTGGGCAACCCAATATGCCGGTAACTGTCCCTCATGCGGAGGTCGGCCTTCTCTTCCCCATATCATGTGCGAATGCACGCATAGGACACCAAAAGTCAATTCACCATTAGTACTGACCTCTCTTAGGGAGCCTTGGGAGGCCGTCCTCGCTCGAGCAGACCTGGAGACCCAGAAGGGTCTCTTCGACCAGGCTGAGTGTGCGGCGGTGGCAACTTGAGCTCTGGACTAGGAACCCACCCTTCCCTCCTCCTTGTTTGCCCCATTTATCAATTTTCACTAAAATAACTGCACGCTCGGTTCTTGCGCTAATGCCCTAAGCCCAGTGCTACGCTGGGAAAACTGCGGCTGGCGGCCGCACATGATCCACGTACAAGCAGAAAAAGATAGATAAAATTCACAGCATATCCACGCAGTGAATGATGATGAGTGGGCGAAGCTCCGGAGGTTCATCGAAGATCGTGCCGAGTTCCGGATTAAGTTAGTTCACGCGCACGCTACGAATCCTTATGGTTCAACTACGCACAAGTGAAATCTCCCACCGGGACTTCATTGCAAGTCAAGGTCCAGTGCCTATATATATATATATATATATATATATATATATATATATATATATGAGTGGCTGGTGAACGGTTCTCCAGCGCGAGCAGTCGGTATTTTGCAATCAAGAAACTCGCTAGAAGACGCTGCCTGCATCAAGATTGCCTCTCGCGGGTGGGGCCGCGTTCTCCTTCTTTACGAGCTGGTAGCGCGTTCATCGAAGAAAGAGGGTTTCCACAGTCAACGCGCGCCTTTCGCTATCTCTGTCTCCCTTTCTCATAAGACAGCAGATGGAAGAGTGAGAGAGACCGCGCGCCGGGAGGCACGCGCCGAGGGCGCGCCTCCCACACGTAGCATCATTCATTTCGTTGAAGGTAACGCGCTATTAGGAAGAACGGACGGACAGACCCAAACCTTAAGGAGCTTGACCTCTAAAACAAGAACAGTGTGCATCAATTTGTCCAGTGCGCAGCCTCTCGGAAAGTATGCGTTTGTGCTAGGTTAGCGCCACGAGAGCATGCGTGTTCTAGTGGCGTCGCGGTATTTACTAAACGGCGTTTTAATCAACGGTGTAACAAAGGGGTGAGACGGCCGAGGCCATGTGTACCGTGTCTGCCAACTCTGTTGTCGTATGGGAACGTGAATATGCTAAGCTACTTGCGCTTCACTGGGCCTCGCAGTGTGTTCGCGAGGCTTTTCCTGTAGTCTCGGACAACAGCGAATTACGCGTGTGCCGGAGACAAATACGGAACTGCGAAGTGTCTCTCAGCTTCGCTGGCCTTGTGCCACTAGTGCAGGCTTCGCTAATCTTTTTCTTCTGCGTCTTTACGTTATGTAACCATTGTAGCCTGGAATGAAGTGAATAAATTGATAGGCCGGTCTCTGGTCTAGCAACCTAAGGAGCTGCCATCAGAGGCTATGTTCGAATTCTGGATAACAACGTAGACAGTCTACGTTGACAGCTTCCAAGTCTTCTTCGAGCCCTTGTCGTCCGAGTAATCGAGCACGTCCGTAAGACGTTCGCGGGATCAGACGCCACTTCATGTCTACAAGACAGCCGGTAAAAATGCACATGATTATCGTTCATCTTGCTTTTTTTGTGTTCCAATGTACGAAGAACTCAATTTAGCTGACTCTAAGCGCATGACCACCACGTACTTGCGAGATGAAGGCAATTCCGGCGGGGTGAATATATTTCCAAGCAATCCGCTCAGGCCCCATCTTGTTTCAACAGCAAAGTACGCTCCATGGCATGTGTCTACGGATACCTTCTTCGTGATGCTCTCTATTTTGCCAGGTGTGTGAGAAACGGAATGTGCCTTGATATAGACGCTGTGCATGCAGCTGCCTGTTTAGCCGAGTACTGTGAGTATCGGAATACACCCAGAGTCATGGACAGCAGACGCCTTTGGCGCGAACGTGTGTACACGTGGTCGGCGGGGAAGATGGCATGATGATTGTAGTTCGGCGAAGGAGAGGACGCTATTTTCTGCAGCCCATATCAGGAGTGCGTGTAAGCGTCTGAAAGAGATAGAAAGGAGAGAAAAGCCGTAAGGGAGGGCTCCGGAAATTTAGACCAGCTCTTTGTGCCGTGCATTGAAAAAGCACAGTACATGGCCCTCTCGCATTTTCGCCTCCATCGAAAATGCGACCGCAGAGACAGGGATGAAACCCTCATTTTACAGCGAAGCTGTATGCCTCTACCAGCCAAAGAAATTTGCGTCGCGTGGTGAGCAAAAAATTACAGCATATCCACGGAGTGAATGATGATGAGTGGGCGAAGCTCGGGATGTCCATCGTAGATCGTGCCGAGTTCCGGATTAATTTAGTTAACGCGCATGCTACGAATCCTCGCGGTTCAACTATGCACAATGCACAAGTGAAATCTCCCACCGGCACTTCATTGCAAGCCAAGATCCAGTGTATATGTATATGGGTTTTGCCGGTGAATGCTTCTGCAACGCGAGCAGTCGGTATTTCTCAATCAAGAAACTCGCTAGGAGACGCTGCCTGCGCCAACGTTGTCTCTCGCGTTTGCCGGGGCAGTGTCGAGTTTGCCGGGGAGCGCGTGGCTCCCGGCGCTCGCGGCGAGGGCGAGCGCCAGGTGCCACGCGCTCGCCCTCGGCGCGTGCGTGCGCTCCAGCAGGCACGCGCCGGTGGCTACCTACTACTAACTACTACTACTACTACTACTACTACATACATCGGGGACGCACGAAATGGCTGCTAATGGGGAATGAGAGAAAGAAGAATTCGGCTTTTAGTTAACGCGCACGCTGCGAATTTTTTATTGTTCAACAACGCACAGGAGAAATCTCCCACCGGCACCACCTTGGAGGTCAAAGCGTAAGACTGGTTACGCACTACTACGACTACGACGAGGGACGAACGGGTGCCGCTTTAAGGAGCTTCGCCCCTAAAATTGCCCGCCAATCCACCCTGTGAAGGTGGTTGGAAAGCGAAGCTTTTTACGCCACCCTCACGGTGACGGCGAGAGCTGCTGGGTTTTGCCTACGACGCTGTTGAGCGAGACGATTTTGTTCTTTCCGCCGAGCGTTATATTCACGCTCTTCTTCTGCCGTCTTTACTTTCCGTGGTCTACCCATAGTGGGGTAGTCTAGAAATGAACCGAAGCAGTTACTAGGCTGGAAGGGTTTCGAATGACGTCAACCCTGTTTCAAGCAGCTGCATAAGCTTACATGGCCCTCTTACATTTCCAGCTTACATTTCCAAACCAACATGGCTTTCAACGGGGACGCTCTTGTGACACACAGCTTTTCGAGCTAACTACTGAAATTCACACAAACCTGAATGAACTAACACAGACTGACGCAGTCTTCATCGACTTTGAAAAGGCCTTTGACAGGGTGGGCCACAAACGTTTGATACATAAAATGAGAATTTTTGAAATAGACAACCAGGTCATTGACTGGGTTGAAGAGTATCTACGTGTTAGGCGCCAAGCGGTGTTGATTGAAAGCGTTGTGTCCGACTTTAAGCCTGTTACGTCCGGTGTACCCCAGGGTTCAGTATTAGGGCCAACATTGTTCTTAATTTTTAATAAAGATATTCACGTTGGTGTAAATTCAAAAATTCGTCTATTTGCAGACGATTGCGTTATTTATCGTGCTGTTACTGACCATAATGACCGTGAAGAATTAGATAAGGACTTGCGGAAATTGGGTGAGTGGTGCCGTGACTGGCAGATGAATAAAAACACTCAGAAAACAAAAATAATGCGGTTTACGGCTAGTAATAATTTATTGCCCCACACCTATACAATAAATAACGAGGTAATAGACTCAGTCGATTCATTTAAATACTTAGGTGTTTACTTAACTTCCAATTTGACCTGGAACACGCACCTTGACCACTTACTGAGTAAATCTAGTCGAACTCTTGGTCTCCTCCGACGGACTCTTCGCCAAGCTAATAAAGATACAAAGCTCCTTGCATATAACGCAATAGTCCGATCCAAACTTGAATACTTTTCAATTATTTGGAGTCCTCATCAAGCATACTTGATCAAAAGGCTAGAATCACTACAAAATAAAGCTGCTAGGTTCATCGTCTCAGATTACTCTCCCTACTCTAGTGTAAATAAAATCAAAGACAGCCTTGAGCTTGCAACACTACATAGCAGACGGAAAGTGTCACGCTTAGTATTCTTTCATAAATTATACCACAACCCTACACCCTATACTACCTCATTATTAACGGCGCCCAATATGATGTTTCCACGCTTGGACCACTCCTTTAAAGTTCGCCAACCATTTGCCCGTACTGAGTTATTTCGTATTTCTTTTCTTCACCTGGCAATCGAACAGTGGAATCACCTGCCCAGATCGATAGCCGAAGAAGTAAATGCTGAAAAATTTTCAGAAGCACTAAAATACTTCTTATTCCCCAGCAAAATCAATTAGGATATGCACAACACTATCTGAGATTTTTATACAATTTAACTTATTACATGGTATTCCTGGCCATCGAAGAAATCATCTCACGCTATGGTGTATATATGTGCATATATGTGTCCAAATCCCTATATTTGTTCCTGCACATACTTTGTCTTTTTGCTCGCTTTCCCCACATTTTTTTATGTATTGCATACATAAGTTTCATTGTAAGTGCGTTCTGTATATATATATTTCTTCTTTTTGTTTACCACTGGGTAAATTGTAGGTATACCTTTTTAATAGTTAATAGTAGTTATATGTTAGCAGCTTTCTGTACACTTTATTTGTATACTCCCGACTTTGTGTTTGTTTGGACATGCGTTTCATTATGCAATTCATTACACAAGATTATACACATGATATAAGTGCCGCTATATTTTGTTTTATGCATGAGGTTTCTTGTGCATTGTTCTACAATTATCTCCACCCCCCTATGTAATCTCCACCCCCCCCCCCCTTGTTTTGAAGATCGCTAGAAGACGCTGCCTGCCTCAAGCTCGTCTCTCGCGGGTAAGGGCGCGTTCTCCTTCTTTGCGAGCTGGTCGAGCGTTCATCGAAGAAAGAGCGTTTCCATAGGCAACGCGCGCCTTTCGCTCTCTCTCTCTCACAAGACAGCAGATGGAAGAGTGAGAGAGGTAGCGCGCCGGGAGGCACGCGCCGAGTGCGAGCGCTACCGCGCGAGCGGTTCGTCGGGACCGTTTTTTGCTTACAACGACGGACACGACAGAACCTTCGGCTGGTAGAGGTACAAAGCTTCGCTTTAAAAAAATTACAGCATATCCACGGAGTGAATGATGATGAGTGGGCGAAGCTCGGGGTGTTTATCGTAGATTGTGCCGAGTTCCGGATTAATTTAGTTAACGCGCATGCTACGAATCCTCACGGTTCAACTATGCAGAATGCACAAGTGAAATCTCCCAACGGCACTTCATTGCAAGTCAAGATCCAGTGCATATATATATATATATATATATATATATATATATATATATATATATATATATATGGGGTGCCGGTGAACGCTTCTCCAACGCGAGCAGTCGGTATTTCTCAATCAAGAAACTCGCTAGGAGACGCTGCCTGCGCCAACGTTGTCTCTGGCGTTTGCCGGGGCAGTGTCGAGTTTGCCGGGGAGCGCGGCGAGGGCGCGAGCCGTCTCGTTTTGCTTTTAGAAAACATCTGTCGTCTTTCGTTGGTTTATTTCATCAATCAACGGCGTTTTGAACAAAATTTTATTGTTTAATCACGCACAGGAGAAATCTCTCCAGGCACTACCTTGGAGGTAAACAATGGCTGCTAATGGGAATGAGAGACAGAAGAAGTCGGCTTTTAGTTAACGCGCACGCTGCGAATTTTTTATTGTTCAACAACGCACAGGAGAAATCTCCCACCGGCACCACCTTGGAGGTCAACGCGTAAGACT
>CM023483.1:101602240-101646055 GCA_013339685.2 Hyalomma asiaticum
AAGAAGTTTAATAAGGACGACGGTGAATAGAAGCTGACAAATATACGAACAAGAGAAAAAATAAGAAGAAGAATCGTTAAGAAGAGCTCTAGGCAGAAGACTAAGAAGTGGAAAGCGGTGGCATGCTTACTGCGAAGAAAAAGATGAAGTAGACAGCGTCAAAAAGAAAAATTGAATGGATGATGAAAAAAGTCCTAACGATCCCACGCACTGTCGAAATTGGTGTCATGGAAGCAGTGAGCGAGGAAATGAAATTGCCTATGACGAATCGTTAAGCATTCACCGTAGTGTTACGAATAGAATGAACGATATTGTACTTCTTGAGTAGGTGTATATGCTTAACATAGGCTTCACGTATGCTTAATATAGGAAACTCGACAAAACCACAGCAGCTGACTGGAAGCTCATGGTAGGATGTAACGTTGGCACCCGCGTTAGGACACAACAGAGACATTTGTCATGTAGAAGAGAAATGCAGGCTGCGGGCTGAAGTGCATATCATGAGCGTCGTTTGTTGAAGTGTTTCTACGGGATCGAGCAGAGTTCGAAAAACGCATTACGAGTGATAGAATACATGTATTGTTTATCACATTGCTAAGGTGGTGCTTAACATTTTAGAAGAGCATTTGACGCTACGCAGCCTCCGTCATAGAAACTCCTTCTGCACTAGGTTTATTTGAAGAGCCGCCGTAGCCTGTAAGTAACGTGCTTGCTTGTCACTTCGGCGGCCCTGTGCCGCTTGGTAGATTGCCTTCGGAGATTACAGCGCGTTCCTAACGACTACAGATTCTACATTTTTTTATGTTTGTAGTTTATTTCAGTCTTATACAGAAAAAGGAGTCCCAACGAGCGCTAATTGTATGGTATCATTGTTTTGGAGCTCTAATGGCATAGTAAGTGTCTATTATTGTTGGCCTGAGAATGGCTTTGGCTGTATAGGATTCAAACACCTGTGGTTACGGCGAAATAGTTGCTGAAGGCTGGCTCGAATGGTATGGACGGGCGACCACCATCAAAGAATGGAACGCTCCCCTGAAACTAATCAGTGTGATGTTTTAGGAGCGAGGTTGCTTAAGCTGGGCGAAGTTCATCCTATCACGAAACATGTCCTCGAAATGACCTTGCGTAGCAACGAAGCAGTGCTCCATCTATCAGCGCAAGCTTGTACGGCCTCGTCGTCATGCTATATCACGTAATATGATGTAAATATACCGAACCGGAAGAAGATCAAGCTGAAGAAGCTCTCCAGTTCTTAGATCTGAAGTTGGCATTTTTGCGAACTCATATATATATTGGCGCTATCATCCACGCTCGCAAAAGCCATTGCTTAATTTCTCGTCAAATCATTCAGATTAAGGCAAGGTATTCCTCTTTCGTGCATTTGCTCAGCTTTGCAAAAGACTTGCTTACATGGGATTCATATCAGTTTTCATGGAGAAGCTGTAAGACCAAGAAAAGCAGGCTTTCCAGCACACGTCATTGCCCACGCTTGTGAAAAGTTGCGCAGACATTTGAAGATGAAGGCCAGCCAGGTTAGAAATGATGAAGAAATGGTGATGATGAAGAAATAATGAAGGGATGAGCAGACCAAAAAGGTTCATGGTTATACCGTACACTCACAGAATGGCTCATGGACTAAAAAAATGTGGCCATACGGTACGGAGTTGACGTGGTTTTCTCATCTCCCCACAAGCTTGGCTAGGTGAGCGCAAAAGTTCGAAAAAGTAGGGAAAAACAAGGCAGCCATCATACACCAGCTAACTGTGGCTCTGGTCATACTTTTGAGCACACAGATTGCAAAAAGGGCGTCGTGTACCAGATACCGTTATCCAGTGGTGAAACGTACGTTGGCGAAACTGCTAGATGTGTGAACGTCCGTCTCAGGGAACACGAGCGCGCAGTTGATAAGACAAAGCCGTGTTCCGTTAACGACCATTGTCAGGAATGCGGGTGCTCCCCTTTCTTTTGTGATACGATGATACTATCACGCCATAAACAGCAGTTAAGAAGAGGAAAAATTGAAGAAGCTTTTCATATTAGAAGCAAGGGCAATATCTATGTCAGCCAGCCGTATTTCTTCCTAAGTGACACAGAATATTTTCACTTAAAAAGCACATGCAAGATTTGATATCAATGCCTATGTGAATCTCATGTCTTCCTTGTACTTTTTTTGCCAAGGGTGTGCACCCCTTATAAACCGATGTGTTTCCTAATAAAATTTAGTTGCGACTCAGCCCTGGTCCTGTGCGTATTCCTCTTTGTTTGTGTTTGCGTAGCGCTGCACCCACTTTAAGATCAACCAATGCCGACTAGGTCAAGCCTCCATTCTTATCCCGTAGTACAAGGCGTACAAATGAGATATTCAAGCTTCTACAATACTAAGAAAGAAAAAGAAACCAGTGCATGAAGTGCTAGAAAAAAAGAGTAATATGAGAATTTAGACTTCATTAGTAATCCAAATCGTCACAATGCTCGAAGTTATATAATACTTAATGGTCACAAACCAACAGGGTACGTATGTATATAACTAGGGATTCATTAATGTAAATAATTCGGTCTACTGAATAAAGGAAGAAAACATCAAGCAAGTATATATTGTAACTGAGTTATCTACATTCAATACGATGCTTGTTAACATGACGCACCCATAACAAACTCCAAGAAAAAAATTGGCAGATACCACGTGCCGTGGGAATCAAGGGAATGCGAAGCACGCATAAGGAACTTAAAATGGATCTGCATTGTTGTCTCGCTATACCGAGTTTGGTACATATGAAGCTAACGAAACGGCCGCAAGAGCACCAAGACTGTAGCGTGTAAACCATGCCGCTCATACACGCATGTCATGATTCTAACGTGATCACTTGTCATTTACGTTCGTCATGCAGTCGTGTTGTGCCGTAGCCATTTTGGTATACATTCCTTCAAGGAAACGAGTGGCATGTAGATCATGCCGCTAATGACATGCATGTCACGATTTTCATGTTATGACCTGTCATGTATGATTGTCATGCAGTCATGTTGTGCCAAACCAATTTTCGGATAGGCTCCGTGCAGTCGAGTTTCCCATGTGCGACATCAGCGCCAGGATGCACTGCCTGGCGGAGAGAAGAGGCAAAATTGACCAGACTGTGACAGGAAAGTACGCGAACGCGATGCGCGTCTCCAACTCTATAGCAGCAGCGACCGCCCGTCCCACCTTATTTCGTTTTATTTCCTTTGAGACGCGCGCTCCAAACCTGCGGCAAACTGTTCCAAAGGGCGACGCCGCGAGCGTTCGTTCGGTTCGCAGCACGCACGGAATGAAGCGAAGAAACGCGCGCGTCGCTGCCGCCTCGGTTTCTACCGGGCGCGCGTCTTATACGTGCGACCCAAGCGGCCAATGTCAGCGATACTGAGCCGTCCGACGAGAGCTACGTGGCACCTTCTGGTCAGTAGACGGAGCCCATACATCCCATTAACGAAACGGCAGTATAGCGCGAGGACCATGGCATGTAAATCATGCTGGTCATGACACGCGTGTCATGATTCTAACGTTATGACCTGTCATTTACGTTCGTCATGCTGTCGTGTCGTGCCATACCAATGTTGGTACACATCCCATTAACGAAACGCCTGGCATGTAAATCATATCGCCCATGACATGCATGTTATGCTTTTCATGTTATGACCTGTCATTTATGTCCGTCATGCCGTCAAATTGTTGCATACCAATTTTCCTACACATCCCACTAACGAAACGGCCAAGAGAGCACCAAGGCCGTGGCATGTAAATCATGTCACTCATGACATGCATGTCATGATTTTCATGTGATGACATGTCATTTACGTTCGTGATTTTGTCATCTTGTGGCATGCCAATGTTCGTATACATCCCGTTAAAGAAGCGCGTGGCATGTAAATCATGTCGCCCATGACATGCATATCATTATTTTCATGTTATGACCTGTCAGTGATGCTCGCCATGCAGTCATGTTGTGGCATACCAATTTTCGTATACATCTCATTAACGAAACGGCCAGGAGGGCACCAAGACCGTCGCATCTAAATCATGTCACTCGTGACATGCATGTCATGATTTTCATGTTATGACGTACCATTTATGTTCGTAAGGCAGTCATGTTGTGCCATACCAATTTTCGCATACATCCCATTAGCGAAACGGCCAGGAGGGACCAAACCGTGGCATGTAAATCATGCCGCTCATGACCTGCATGTTATGATTTTCCTGTTATGACCTGTCATTTATGTTCGCCATGCAGTCATATTGTGCAATACCAATTTTTGTGTACATCCCATTAGCGAAACGGCCAGGAGAGCACTAAGGCCGTGGCATGTAAATCATGCCACTCATGACATTCATATCATGATTTTCATGTTATGACCTGTCATTTATGTTCGTCATGTAGTTATGATGTGGCATACCAATTTTCGTATACATCCCATTAGCGAAACGGCCAGAAGGCACCAAGTCCGTGGCATGTAAATCATGCCGCTCATGACATGCATATCATGATTTTCATGCTGTGACCTGTCAGTCATGTTCGTCATGCAGTCATGTTGCGGCATACCCATTTTCGTATACATCCCATTAACGAAACGGCCAGGAGAGCACCAAGACCGTCGCATGTAAATCATGTCACTCATGACATGGATGTCATGATTTTCATTTATGACCTGCCATTTATGTTCGTCAGGCTGTCATGTTGTGCCATACCAATTTTCGCAGGCATCCCATTAGCGAAACGGCCAGGAGGGCACCAAGACCATGGCATGTGAATCATGCCGCTCATGACATGCATGTCATGATTTTCATGTTATGACCTGTCATTTAAAATCGTCATGTAGTCATGATGTGGCATACCAATTTTCGTAAATATCCGATTAGCGAAACGGCCAGGAGAGCACTAAGGCCGTGGCATGTAAATCATGCCACTCATGACATGCATATCATGATTTTCATGTTATGACCTGTCATTTATGTTCGTCATGTAGTCATGATGTGGCACACCAATTTTCGTAAAAATCCGATTAACGATACGGCCAGGAGAGCAGAAAATCGTAGGCGGCTAGATAGATAGATAGATAGATAGATAGATAGATAGATAGATAGATAGATAGATAGATAGATAGATAGATAGATAGATACGCTCAAACTCGGCGAAGTTCGCTAAGAAATGCTTCGCATTTAAAAAAGCAGGTATAGCCATCCCCTTCAGGCGCAACGTCCACATATGTGGACGCAACTTATTTTTGCCAGTTTTTTGGACTAGTCGGAAAGAAAGGGCAAGATACATTGCGCATAGCATCAGTTGAACCTTCTGCATAGTCAACGTGTCTTAACTTAACCTCAATATGCTAAGTATGACCATAACCGATCACTTTGGTGAAGGCACTACGATGTTCGACTGGTTGTTCGACGTGCCGCATTCCAGGATCAACGTCATAAATATTATTTTTCTCCGCATGAAATGAACGCAACCAAAAACAAATTGCGCATGCATTTTAAGCCAAAAATTTCCTTATTCTTATATAAAAATGGAACATGACTGACTGCTGAGTAATTAAATAATCAATCATTGTCTAATTAGGATTAATTAGCAAAATTCGCAAAAAACAGCGTATTACTTTATTTTCTTTCTTGGAATGTAATATTGAGTGCCTTAGAATTACGTTGTGCGAATTTGAGACATTTGCAGACAGTGCATCATAATTCGCGCCTGAAGGGGCTATAGGAAGTCTTTTCTAACGTGTCTGGTGCTATGTTTCTGCACCGGCGCCATAACACTCCATGCTGTCGCCCTCGGAATCTGAAGCGTTACCTAGCTGCGTCAATGTCGCTTTCTCCTTGTCCACCGCAGACGCTGCCGTAGCCGCGGGCGCAGTCGTCATCGTTTGTTGCAAGGACGCCGTCGGCGTTCGTGCGTCGCAGCTGCCATTTCCCCTTCCTGAGGATAGGCTGATTGGTACTGGTGCGGGGTGGGAGTCTTCTCAGAATCTCAGCAGCGTGACAATCGATCGCAGATCCAAAGCTATGGTGCAACTGGCTATGGTGCCACTTGTGCCACTGGACCTCTTGAGTGTAATGATGTCAGTCATTTCCCGAGGCGCACCCGCGAAACACAACAAAACTTTGGAGTAATAATTATGGCGCTAAATGTACGGGACACATAAAATACAAAACACACACTGGCGCCAACTTCTAACGGCACTATCTTCCGTTTGAAGCAGCAGGAAAGAAACCTAGACCCGCACACTGACACCGCGATGAGGTTGACGCACGAAAAAAATCTGTTCCTGCGTAGACTATCGACACATAAAAGATCTCAATGTAGAAGAAATGCAGTTCAAAATGACTGTAGTCAAGATTTCTTTACTACTTTATCAAGCGGAAGATAGGGCCATTGAATGTTGGCGCCAGTGCGTGTTTTGTCTTCTCGGTGTCCTGTCGATTTAGCGCCATAACTATTACTTCAAGAAATGAACCAGCTAACCCAACAACATGTCCATTAAAACTATGGAGCTCGGTGAGGTGGCGTACGCACTTGTCGGCCTTCCAAAGGCGTCTTTCCTTGGTCCAGCAAGATCTTGTATTGGGAGTAGAAGCTCCAGACACGTGTTTCAGCAATGCTAAGCATTTGCATCAATATCATAAACCAGAAACTTTATTTTTCCTGATATTAAACGTATATGAAAGAAGCATTGCTAGCTCCTTTTGCAGTAATAATTCTTTTTCCCTAAATGTCAATGAGAAGCATCACAGAAAAGTCTTGCTTCGATGTATGCTAGCACGCATACTCCGTAATTCCTTTCTTACTTAGATCAGAATACCGTTTATACATTACGGCACATGAACGCGCAGCATGTTGTAGGCTTGGAATTCCTGACATAAAATTGGCATTTGGCACGTGAACTTCATACATCAATTGACCTGAAAAATTTAGAAACATGTTGAAATGAGTTCTCTAATATTCGGAGCACAATACTCGTCAGCTGCGAAGACATAAACACCTGAAATATTGATGGAATGCAATACTTCGTGCTTGGTAAGGTCAGATAAACTGACAAATGATATGCAAATACGCTAGAAATCAAATATTTAAAAAAGTGGGCGACATTTTGCGACATTTACGAAACAATTCTCGAATCGACATGCGAATGTAAAAGATGTATATTAAGTCACCCATTACTGGGGCTCCCTAACAGTTCGCTAATTTGATCTCTTACTATGCACACATTCTACAGAGCATAGCAGTTATCCTAAAACACTATATTGGGAACTTGGGTTACAAAGCCTTTCATCAGGTGACCGCGTCCATAGAAATGCACAGCTACTGTACGATACTGACCTCACTTTGCGATAGAGGCCGAAATGGTAGATACCCGTTTACTGTGTGTTATCAGCGCACAAGCAGGGAATTAACTGCTCGTGTTGCAGATATTACAGACTGCCAGGCGTTTCACCTGCTTACGAATATCAAAGAGCGGCGGTCATTTTTCTGAGCCCGATGGAATTTCACGTAGTCAGATTAGCTTGATCTAATGCTCATAGAACCCCAGCACAGATAAGCAGCGTCCGTCGCATCATGACCTCATATGATGCCGCACGTGGGACGCGTGGAATCCTCTGCCTTGTACATGGTACCACAGTTGACACGTTGCTGATTCATTGCTGCGCCTATGTGTCGTTAGTTTAACGAGTATCAATGAGGGTCCCTTGTTTACAACAGCAGCAAACTGCCCGTGCAGTTAGGAAGGCGTTGATCGTATTTCGAGATCGGCGCGTTTCACCTCCGCTGTGGTGTCCTGTCAGCGGCTATTTCACAATACACTGCTTTTGATGTTCCCTGTTTTCTTCACGGCACTTTTCGGTTACCCTCGAGGAATTAAAGAAGCAGAGGTCAGCGACTGTTTTCTGTTTCGTTAAAACCACCAACAAGCCTCCCGGTCAAGCCAAGTCACACAAACAGGAAGTCCAATTGCTTCATGAAGTGCCTTGTATACATACCAATTAAAACCCTGCACGAATGACCGCAATAGCGGGCTGTTGCTTTAGTGTTGAGTCTATCATAGTTATCTTTATGGCAGGCTGTATGGTGCATTATTTATTCTGGCGTTAACATGTAGCTTCCTTTATTGATGGACGAACACATGCTAAGAGAAGTGCAGAAACCTTTATAGTAGCCATATGCATGGATGATTAGGTATCCGAAGTCACACGGTGCATAGAAACAGTCCAAAGAAGAGAACACGCCGTTATATTTAGCTTTCGTGAATATTAGATTCGCATAGGATGGCATGAACTGGGCTATCCTTGTGTATTTCAAGAGACGAAGCCCACCGGAGAAGCGATCATTCGGTGGCTAAGAAAAATATATCAAAATAATTCAGTCCCGCTAATGTAGGAACGATTAACTTATGATGCATCAGAACATATCCAAAAATGAAACTGCCAGGGGTACCCTGTTCGGAAGTTCTGTTTGCGTTATATATCAGAGGTATGGAAAGAAATCTTGGGAAATCCAGCATGAAGTACTACTCTTCATGGAGACAGGAAGGTGCGCTCTCTGAGTCCTGAAGTCCGGACTTAAAGTAAACGGACCATCTAGTCATAATACAGTAAAATGAGTTAAGAAGTGTACATCAGAGGGAAAATCTAGGTGAATCGATCGAAGAATACAACAGGTACTTAGACAACATCAAAGCGCTAGAGCAGAGCAGCCGTAATGAAAGAGAGCACTTTGAAGATACAATTATTGCGTACTTCTTTGCGGAACCTGAACGGTATAGTGGTTTCAGGGCAGACCTATCTTATCCCGTTGCTGTGTAGCTATGCTATCCCGTTGCTGAGCGCGGCTGTGTAGCCGAGAAGTGATAACTATGAATTTTTTTTTGGAAATCGGCAGTACGTCATCATAGAAAAACCTCAATTGAACACATACAGAAAATGAACACATACAGAAAGGATGAGTTGCACATCCTTCTGAGCACGCGTAGGCGAGAGGAAAACCGCTCCGACAGGCGGGTGAGAAATAAAGAAAAGATTTCAATAGCTAGAATATCGAGCTATTTGTATTGGAAGGTTCCGAACGAACCCTGAATGATGCGGACGAAGAGTCTAGCCAGCAAACATTGTAAGTCGGAGGAAAAAAACAACGAAAAAGAATAATAAACTCGAAGTCACTAATGTAAAAACCGCACGCTAAATAAAATAAATGTAATGAAACGAGCAGTGTAGCTATACAGGGCAGCAAAATGTGAAATCAGGAATGCTTTATGGCAATTCAATGACAAGATCCGTAGTCTTGTGCAGAGGTCAGGGTGTGTGCTGACACCAAGCTGTAGAAGGAAATCTTCAAGAAGAAGGAAATATGCTTACTCAGAAGGAAGGATTTAAAAAGAACGGTGCACATTTTACTTAAATATTAGGGTGTCCAACTGGTAACCAAGGAACGAATAAGTTTGCCCGAACTATTAGGTTTCACTGAGAGATCGGGGAGAAAATGAGCAGGCCTGCCGTAGAGACAACAGAAGAATGAAAGATTGCAGCAAAAGCACTATGGAACAGAAGGCGAGAATTAAGAATTTGCTCATTTATTTATTTGTTAATACTGTCAACCCTCATAGAGGGTCGTAACAGAGAGGACAATACAATTACACGCATAAAAATGTACAAAGTACATAAAGTTGCGTCACCTCTCTAACTACGTAACCTATCTGCGTAACCTGTCTAAGTTGCGTAACCTATATAACTAGCAAGGTATACAGAGAGAGGACTATTAGAGACCCTGGTGGCACTGGCAGATACCCCTACGTGAAATGGGTGTTGATAGTTTCTGTCTACCGATGCATTCATCTATGCATCCATTCAAATCTGCAGCGCTGTCACAGATCCATTCACTTATACCTTATCGATGGTTTATCCGCCAAGACTCTTCAAGTATCATGGAGTCCACTGAGTCAATCGACCTTCATTTAATGCGCTGCCACCGAGCATACATTTGGAGTCTTAGACAGAATTGCGTAAGCATAAGGACGGTGCGGCTTCTGCCGCTGTGCGTGTGTTTAGCGGTGAAGTGCGCAGTTGCACAGGTATGCTCGGCCATATGAAGATGAACTGCGCCGCACGTCTCAAACTGTGCTGTCAACATCGACCGGTGCGGTTTTCCCAGCTTATTCCCTGATACGCGTGGATAACACTGCTCGCCGGGTGACAATTGGAGAAATGAGAATTAGGCGCAATCGCCGGGTGAATTATTCTGCAGTGCCTCATATCTCTCAAAATGAATACCTTTGTTGAGAGAGAGAAGCGTAAAACTTCCGTTTAGCGAGCTGGTCACCGCAAAGGTTTGCATGCTTCTATTTTGCTCTGTAGCGTGAGAAGAAGCTGAGCGGGAGATCTCTTCGATGGTTACCGATAACGCCGATGGTCCTCATGCAGTAGCTCCTAGGCAGGGTGTTTCCGCAGCGTCAGTCATCAACTGCGGGATATTTGTGGGTCTCGTATTGACCACAAAAACTTCGCCTGTTTCAAAGACGAACGTAAAGGACATGATGGTTTCCCCCGTAAGGTTGTAAGTGCCATGCCTACTCCTTCTTTCGATAGTGAATACTTGCAAAATGCAAAGCACGTACGTTCAAGGAGGAAAAAAGTGTCCTTTTCCCGCCTTTAAGCACACTGGGCTTAAAGGCGGGAAAAGGACCACGGGTCGTAGTCTTTGGAGTTGATTCCGCATCGCACCGTTCATAATACCATGATTCCAACAAAGTTCAATAGTGCACGCCATAAACTTACAGCACTCTTTGCAATCGCTTGCCACGGGTTTGTGGTTTAATGTGTGCGATTATCACCAGCCAACCAGGACCTTTCTTGAGTGATTGGTCGCCTCCTAAAGGTCATATTTGCTGTTATCTCCTCGCATTTTACTTCCAGGTTAATGAATCTGCGTAATCCATGTAGATCCTGTCCTCTTGATATATTTCAGGTCCCACAAAAATAAGGGTTGCACGCTACATATTCTCACGTAAGTTGTGGCAAGAAGGTAATGGAGCTTGTTTTATGCCAAAGACGGCATATGGGCGACTTAGAGGACGTGTTAACGAAATCTCTGTTCGTGCTTCCGCTATAAAGTACAGCCACAGTCCTTGCTTCGTTGTACAAAGTATACGTGATTTTACTGTAGGCATTAATGAACTTTTGCCTTCTTGGGTAGCATCGCTTTGATTCAAATGGTGTGTGGAACCTGCTGAAGCATCTCGCCATTGTCGACTATTATATGCCACTCTGGCAAAGTTGCTTTTATCTGAGCCGCCGTCGTTGTGGCATTGTCGCCTGATGTTTCGCTGTTACACAATCATCTTCTTTTCCGAAGAAAAAAGGCCAGGGACTCTGATTTTGATTAGATTATTTACGTTACCAGACAAATAAGCCAATCTCTGGCATTTGAGCACCAGACATGAATGTGTCCACCAAAATGGAAAGTATACGTGACTCTCCTCAAACTCTCGAGCATGCGAAAGAGTCCCCATCACTTAATCACTGCGGCAAAGAGAACGGCTTGTATGACACTCACTAGTCATGCAAAGCTCCGAGGTTACTCCAATAAGTTAGCAGTCCGCTGCCGCTTACTGGTGTCTGCGAATATCCGCGTGTTCTATTGCAGTGAATAGTTTGCGCAGGAGCATATGAATGTGGCATTTCGCTCCGAGATTGCAGCCCCACTTTAATGTATGCGCGTCGGCCTTATTAGTAAGTTTACTTGTAAACGTCTTCTCTCCAAGAATACGTAGCTACACCAATCGAATTTCGCTGGAACACTTTTTTTGTTTTGCTTACCCGAGGGAGCATAGTAAGTGAACAAACCACAGCCGCCTTGAGGCTCGTAGCACACCAGGCTTTTCTCGACGTTTTCCATACCTGCAACGGGAGGACATGGACAAAAGTTTGCCTTGATGACATAACATCGACAAAGACATCTACAGCTACTTACATCCTTCGAAATTTCAGCCAAATCGCTGCACCATGTCAACTAAACTTACGCAAGCACTGGAGTACTTGGCTTATATTTACTGAGCCACGGTAAAAAAGCCATCACAGACTGGCGGCATCGTGCTTGCTTGGCAAGACAGTGACACTAGCATTGGAAAACAATTAAATGATTTTCTTTATAAGAACATCCGACATCATCAATCACGGTTATATTTACACGGATAAAATCTTGCATTCGTTACATGACCTTTGACACGATTTGTACTCACGCTGTGTTGCAGGGATTTCGAGTCAGGCACAACAAAGCACAACATTTAACGAATCTGTCAAAGTGGAATGCAGCAGCGGAAAGGATATATCCTGAAATGAATAATGAAAGTGAGCAATGGGAACGTAGTGATCCATAGGTGGCGCGACTACTAGTGTAGTACGTCGACAGATGCTCCCAACTTAAGGTGTGTACAACCTCGTCTCTACGACGGCAGCCGTCCTTTTCACGCTCACAGCATAAGTGTTTCGATCTCATATGAAGATCCCCAAACGCGTAATGCTAGACCACTGCGCTGGCGAATATTCACGGCTAAGGTGGGGCTCTAGCCCTAAATATCAATGCACCGGATTGCCAGAGCTTACTGTTTGCAAAGAACGCTTGCCCGAACACCGTGTTTCGGAGCATGCCCCGCACCTGACAGACCCGGAAAATGCAGGTCTAGCACGGCCCAGGCCACTTCAGCCAATCTGCTTTTGAGCATAAATAAGGCATTACGCACATCCCAACTATTGTGCGAATACAAGGCACACATTACACATTACCTGGGCGCACATGTGGTTCTTTGACCATTCTCATGGCATTGAATATATTTGGCCGATTAGGGCTCTGATGCATCTTCGATGCAGATGCAGTTTCAGGGCAATACAAGCAGTTTTGGCCTTCTGTTGTACGTAACTATCGCTAATCGCTTAGTGTCCTGTTTGGGATGTGACGAAAAGTGTTTTGCACGAAAAGACAAAAGCGGTCATCTTCATGCGCAAAGAAACACTGCTCTCTTCGCATGATAGCATTATATATAACTCCAAAAAAAAAAGAAATAGTAGATCAGTTCAAGCGTCTCGGTTGCAAATTTTCGTCAAATATGTCCATAGCCAGCTCATTTGAGCTACATTATTAAACAGACTTTGGCGTTGAAATCTCCCATGACTACTGTGTATTGTGTGCTTACTTTCGTTATTGCTAATTCGATATCCTCGTAGAACTGCTCCACTTGTTCGTCGTCGTAGCTCGTTGTTGGCGCATATCCCTGGATTATCTTAAGTTTATACCGCTTATTTAGCTTTACTACGACGCATGCTACCCTTTCGTTAATGCTGTATAATTCATCTACATTACCCGCTATATCTTTGTGAATTAGGAACCCGACGCCATATTCTCTCTTTTCGGGTAATCCTCTATAGCATAGGACATGTCCATTGTTTAAGACTATGTAAGCTTCACCTGCTCTCCTAACTTCGCTAAGGCCAATGACGTCCCAACTAACTCCTTCTAGTTCCTCGAGTAGTTCCGCTAATCTAGCTTCGCTGGAGAGGGATCTTGCATTGAACGTTCCAATGTTTAGTTTCCAGTGGCGGCCTGTCCGGGTCCAGTGATTGTTACTGCCCTCTGTTGCTTCACAGAGCTGACCGCCGCCATGGACAGATGTTGTGCAGCTGCTGGACACTGAGGGCGAAGGTTTAATTGTAGACATCGTGTGCGAGGTGGTGGCCAAGTACTTCACCAGGGAGGCCAATTCCTGTTCTGGTGTAGGAGTGAGTCGTAAACGGCAGTTGAACGACTGAAAGCATTTCAGGTACCCAACCGTCGCCAGGCCCCCGCCGACGTGATTTCGAGTAGTATAATAACAAACCCGCAAAAAAAAAAAGAAGGGGGGTGGGGGCGTCGAACCTATGACCCGTGGCGGCCCCGGTTTCGGCGCCTCCTCATCGTTAAACGTACATTCTTTCAAGGCCTTTCATGGGCGATAATTTCTATCCGAATTAATATTGCGTACAGTATTTGGTCTCAAAATGTCCGCGATCTTCTAGTTTTGCTGATCGCGACATCCAGAACGTCATGGTTCTTAAAATTGCTGTGACAGGTGGACTGACGCGCGTGGAAAATCGTGTTTTAGCGAATCGTTTTAACTTCTCGGTTGTAGCTAAGCAGACCTGTTTTCGCGTGCAGAGTTCTGCGCGCTTGGCCAGCGTAGTCAAAGTTGGGGTAAAAGAAATTTTTGAAAACCTTCCATGTTCTCCCGTATACAGAAATAGTTTTTACGACGTACGTGAATATGAAAAAAAACAACAACAAACAAATTGCTGGTTTTAACCGATCGCGGTTGCATGATGTGCAATGAGTAATGATATCTACCATTTATTATGCCGGAATGGATGTGTGGAGACTAAATGGAAAATAGACAGGCATAAGGGAGGTAACAGGCACACAGATACATACATACATATCTATAAACTAGCAAACACGCAAGCATGCACCCCATCAGACACACGCAAACTATCTATTGTGGTGGTGAAGGCAGAGTGTCGCGTTCATTCTTATAGGAAGTGGGTTCAAACTGTTAATGCGTCATCCAATTTACATCGACCAGATAAAGATTTGTGTGAAGGTTAGTAGTGTACGGCTTGAGTCTTACGGCAAGGAGGAATCAAGGCGTAATATATAATCCTCATTGCGCTTGTGATGTTCTTTTGTCATCTATCTATCTATCTATCTATCTATCTATCTATCTATCTATCTATCTATCTATCTATCTATCTACCTATCTATCTATCTATCTATCTATCTATCTATCTATCTATCTATCTATCTATCTAATTTTCTTCGTTTCTTATGAGTTGCTACTATCGGAGTCCGTCGGTTGTTATATCCAGCGCCGCATCGGTTTTTTGTGCGGAATATTGTGAGAACATGCAGCTGCGTTAGTAACTGACCGATCCTACTATCTGTTACGTCAAAGTAGGGACAAAACAAAGTGGAGAGCAGGCGATTGGCAACTACGGAGTCGGCTGTAGAAATAACCGTGGGGATATGCTCGTACAATTTGCCGAAAGAAACCGACTCCGAATAATGAACACGTTTTTCAAGAAACACAAGAATGAAATCGACTTTATAATGGGCGAACAACCAGGTATAATTCAAGACACAGAAGTAGTGGGGAAGATAAAATGCAGCGATCATAGATTAGTAAGAGCAAAGATTGTACTCAACCTAAAGAAAACGAGAACTAAATTGTTTACTAGAAAAAAAATGTATTCTAGAGGTAATCAGATCGAAGAACGAAGAATTTAAAGTCGCCCTAAGCAACAAGTTCGAGGCCTTAGGCGAAAAAGGTGACGATGTAGAAGAAATAAACAAAACTCTAACGAAAACAATCCTTGAAACAGCGATAGAACTCGGGGGCAAAACAGCAACGCAAACAAAAAATAAGTTGTCCCAATCTACCAAGGACTTAATAAAAAAACGTAAACAAATGAAAGTAACTTCGCCCAAAGATAAGATTGAATTCGCAGAACTATCAAAGTTGATCAGTAAAGCCAGGCAAAGAGATATAAGAAACTTTAACACGACAGAAATAGAGAAAGCAGTAGAAAAAGGCACCAGCGTTAAATCGGTCAAAAAGAAACTGCACTTAGGACAAAATAAAATGAATGCGCTAAAAGATAAACAAGGTAAGGTTATCAATAATTTCAACGAAATAGTAAAGGTAGCAGAAGATTTCTACTCGGAACTGTACAGTTCTCAGACAGACCATACAACGTTAATACAAATATAACCAGAGGAGGACACCGAAATTCCATGCATAACCGCTGACGAAGTCAAAAAAGCTGTCAACAGCATGTCCCGCGGTAAAGCAGCTGGTGAAGATGGTATAACAGCCGACTTGATCAAAGACGGAGGAGATATTGTACTTGAAAAACTTGCATCGCTCTTCACGAAATGTATCAGGACATGTAGTGTACCGCGCAGCTGGAAAAATGCTAACATAATCCTTATCCACAAGAAATGTGACATAAAGGAGTTAAAGAATTACAGACCAATTAGCCTACTCCCAGTAATATGCAAACTATTTACAAAAGTAATTTCTACAAGGATAAGAGAAACCCACGACTTTAACCAACCGAGAGAACAAGCTGGTTTTAGGCAAGGTTACTCGACAATGGACCACAGCCACGCTATCAACCTAGTAATTGAGAAGTACGCCGAATATAACAAACCTCTTTATATGGCGTTTATCGACTACGAGAAAGCATTTCATTACTCATTGCATTGCGGACAAAGCACAGCAAGCACATTAAAGCTTTTAAGTGTAACACAAAATCGTTTGAAAAATCTTTTATAGTATCAGCTGTTCACACATGGAACAAATTAAGAAATGACGTTGTACTGTGTAACAATGTTAAAGATTTTGAATATGCATTATTGAATTAAATGTACTTTTTTTCTTCTCTTGTTAGTTTCAAACGTTGAACTGAGCTAGGCAAGTGTATTCACTTTCTCACCTGTGTTCTGCACAGTCGTGTTGTGTACTGAAGGTAACAATTTTGCAGATGTTTTACTTCTCTTCTTTGAATTTGTGAGATTCTTTTCCTTTTGTATTGATGCTTTTTCAAATCATGTACTTGTGCCCAGTTGAGCAACTCCTGTTTTGGCATGTATGCTAACAGTATTAATAAAATAAAATAAAATAAAAAAAATTTGACTCCATAGAAATACAAGCAGTTCTAGAAGCTCTAAGACGACAAGGGGTACCTGGCGTATACGTGAAAATCATAAACAACATATACAAAGATTGCACAGCCACACTACTCCTACATGAGAAAAGCAGAGAAATCCCGATCGAGAGAGGTGTGAGACAGGGAGATACGATATCCCCGATGCTATTCACTGCATGTTTAGAGGAAATCTTTAAACGTCTAGACTGGGAAGAAAAGGGCATTCGAATAGATGGAGAATATCTCAGCAATTTAAGATTCGCAGACGACATTGTACTCTTTAGCAATGATGGAAACGCACTACAAAACATGATTAATGACCTAAACAGGGAAAGTATTAAAATTGGGTTAAAAATGAATAGGCAAAAGACCAAAGTTATGCTCAATAGCCTAGCTAAGGAACAGGAATTTACAATCGACAATGAACCCTTACAATGTGTAAACGAATATATATACCTGGGACAGTTAATAACAGGAACTCCTAACCACGAAAAAGAAATTCTCCGTAGAATAAGGATGGGCTGGAGCGCATTCGGAAGGAATTACGAAATCATGACTGGAAACTTACCGCTCTCACTAAAGCGAAAAGTATTCAATCACTGCATTCTCCCAGTACTAACGTACGGTGCAGAAACGTGGAGGATAACTGAAAGACTAGAGATGAAACTAAGGAGCGCGCAACGTGCAATGGAAAGAAAAATGATAGGGGTAACGCTAAGAGATAAAAAACGAGCGGAATGGATCAGAAAACAGACAGGTGTAGCCGATATTATTATATCAATTAAAAGAAAGAAGTGGACCTGGGCAGGACATGTCATGAGGAGAACAGATAACAGATGGACAGTAAGAGCGACGGAATGGATACCAAGAGAGGGAAAACGCAACAGAGGCAGGCAAAAGGTTAGGTGGAACGATGAAATTAAAGAGTTTGCGGGCGTAAAGTGGAACCAACTCGCTCAGGATAGGGTGGAGTGGAAATCGATGGGAGAGGCCTTCGTCCTGCAGTGGACCTAAATAGGCTGATGATGATGATGATGATGATGATGATGATGATTAAACAGACAGAATAAATGGCGCAGCCGGTTTCATCACGTACATTCTCCGTAAGCATATTGTCACGTGGTCGTGACGCAAGCAGCACTCAAGACGAAGCACGCAGAACTCAAGACGATGTCAGGCCAACTGTTTATTGGGCACACTTGTGCGTAGCAAAACAAAGCCAATGGTAATGCACAGCAATAGAGGCGCGAACAGTCGCCGGTCGGCAGAAAGCCTAACAAACGGCTAAATGTGCCGGCTTTTGTACACGTATCATAACGCGTTCTTGCATTATCTGTGAAATTCTAGAAGACACTAAATGTGCTCGTCAGGCATACAAAGGTTCAAGATCGGTCAGCACGGTTCCCGGTGCGGCATGCGAGATAAACGCGGCCTGCGCTGCGCCTAACAGAAAGTGATAACGGCACTCGCCGCAAACAAGCGCACATGTCACGGGAAAGTGGTAACAGCTTTCCACTTAAAAACAACCGTACATGTCAATATTGAACTGCTGCTTCATAACAGTTTTATATTCTCATATTAACTATTGTAAGCTCGTGTGGGGCACTGCACTGTCGTTCTGTCTGCAGAAAATATATATTTTGCAAAATGAAGTTTGCCCTTCAAGACTTTAATGCGAACTATGGGATACCCAGTAAACACCGGTTTCTTGAGAGTGGTGCAATGAAAATCTTCCATTTATATCAATATACGAAGCGTTTCTTTTAAAGCACAAGGACATGTGTTATAAATTACACCCGCCGTCTCCCAAATTTAAAACAGAACCCTTTTGACAACCCGACAACTGGTTGGTGTCAACAGCATGCATAAATCCCGCACTAGAGCTTCCCCAACGCAGTCGCCCATCCCTTCTAAATGTGGACGCACCCGCAAGCTTTAACTGGTTTACGTGCACCTGTTTACCTGCATCATAAAAAACACTTCGATGTATGTATAAACACGTATAGCCGACCACCTTCTCGTCGCCAACGTGATGCCCCTTGGCTAGCTCACTTGCCGTCCGGCGGCGTATATTGGTCGAGCAATTTTTTTGGAACCGCTCCCTGGCATGTCACAGGAGTATGAAGCCTCCACCGCCTCCCGGTGCATTCCGTTCGCCATCGCCCTGTCGTCGCACTACGTCTCCCTCGCCGCCGGAAGACTGGGTAGTGCGGCCGATGGGGGTGAGGTCGCTAAAGATCTGCTACTAACGGACATATTTTTTGTAATTATGGCTAAAAACAATGTGCGTGATCTAGTGGGTGGTGTGCCCGCGATGGCTTTGGTGTACACAGGAGCGACAATTTCTGTAATAAGTGCCTCTTTTAAATATGTGTTGGAACAAAAATTTGTATTGAAAAGAGACTAAGTTGCTACTTTTTGTGGAGTGAGTGGAGAGCCGTTACGGTATGTCGTTGTGTGTAGTGCTACTGTGTCTTTGGGAAGTCATGCTCCCACGACGGAGTTTACAATTATTCCCCGGTCATTTCATATCATTATTTTGGGGAAACTTCTTGCGAGTATGTGTTGCCACTGTTGATTGTCGACCAGGGGAGGTATTGATAAGTAGTCAGGTGCCATCCGGCGACTTGGGAAACGCGGTAGATATTGAGGCTACATTGTGTGTTTGTGAGGACACGGTTGTTCCTTCATTAACCGCCGCTCGTGTTTCTGTTGCCTTTTCTGGTGCCGACTTCGCAACCTATGATTCCACCACAGAACCGATCATTTAGTAACTGTGCAAGAAAGTATTGTGTTGTGTCGAGACATTTTGTTGTGACGATCAAACGAGGACGCGCGCACTTGTTTATTGTAAACTCTTCTACTAACACACGCTTACTAACACACGGCTTGAAATTAGACCTCAGCAATACTAACACACGGCTTGAAATTAGACCTCGCCAGAGAGCACGCGTACTTGGCAGTGGCTGCACTTGAAGACGCGCCGGAAGAACCTGACGGCCACTGTTCAGGAAAGGCCCCTGTCGCAATGATGAACAAGTCGCTTAGCGCCAGTGAACGTGAGACGCTATTCGGTGTGCATTCGAAGTGAGTAACTGTATACGGCTTTGCGAGGGATAACAGACTGGCGTCAATCCGAGCGTCTCGAAGACGCCATACCATCAACACTGGTTCGGCGAGTGGAGTTAGACAGAAGCCATATTGCATTTCGCCATCAGGGAGCCAGATTATCAGGGACCAAGTGCGTGACATGATCGAAAAGAGGTTATACAAAATCTGCGAGTCGATGAGCCGCTGCAGTGATTCTCGTGAAAAAGAGAGATCTTGGAGATTTCGCGTCTACTATCGCCGACTGACAGCAGTAACGAAGAAGGATGTGTACCAATTCCCATGCATTAATGATTCATTCAAGTGCCTTGTTTTATTGCGATAGCAATAATATGGACTGTCTCGGCTGGTTTTAAATGCGGAGCATTTCTTAGTCGCACGATGTCGCGCTTCGGCGTCGGCGGCGGCGCCGTCCACACCCCCACTGCGCATGCTCGGCTCGTCTCGTGCCGGCCCACCGGGCGTTCAGCAAGCCGAGCATGCGCAGGGGTGTGCGGCGGAGCGCGCGTTCGGAATTCAGTCAAGGGCATCTTCGCGGACCTCTCCCCCGTACTCCTCTCCCGCGAACGCGGGCGGTGTGTATATATTTGCCGTCCCCGTCGCCGCCGTCATGAACCGTATATGCATAAGGATATATATATATATATATATATATATATATATATATATATATATATATATATATATATATATATATATATACAGCGAGCCTTATATACACACCCTTTACCGCTGGCAGGACTCAGACACGGCAGGCGCTTATAGCGTTTCTTCATTACCAGCGAGATGGCGCGAAGAGCGCAACGGGCAGCCGCCTTTGCAACAGGAGCGCTGTTCAAACTGAGTGTATCCATTGTGACAGCTTATTCGTGCTCGTTCGGTGTATATCTGTGCGTTAGTTTCGTGCGTGCTTCACTTGATAGTTCGCGCTCATCTGTTTGTTCATTTAGCGGCCTCCGCTAGCTTTGTATGTGTAGCTTTGTGACACACAGCATATAAAGCCCTTCGTACCAGCACGTGCTGCCCACGGGAGACGCTCACTTAGCGAGTGCATGTTTGCTACAATTAATATTGCTCCTGAAGCTGGAAGCCTCACTTCGTATTGCATTACAGTATCTTGCTATCCCATTCATTGCTTCGCCCTTGCGGCGAAACTGACTTTTAGGGGCGAAGCTCCTTAAGGCGTGGGTCGTGCGTCCCTAGTAGTAGGTAGCCACCGGCGCGTGCCTGCCGGGAGGCACGCACGCGCCGAGGGCGAGCGCGTGGCTCCCGGCACGCGCTCGCCCGCGAGAGACACCGTTGGCGCAGGCAGCGTCTCCTAGCGAGTTTCTTGATTGAGAAATACCGACTGCTCGCGTTGGAGAAGCGTTCACCGGCAACCCATATATATATATATATATATATATATATATATATATATATATATATATATATATATATATATTATATATATATATATAGGCACTGCATCTTGACTTGCAATGAAGTGCCGGTGGGAGATTTCACTTGTGCATTGTGCATAGTTGAACCGTGAGGATTCGTAGCATGCGCGAGATGTTATAAAACTAGATGGCGGTACTTGTAGTTGATAATGAAAGATGCGAGATGTTATAATAGTTTGATGACATTTACTCAAGTGTTTCACATTTAATTGGGGGGAATTCCACGGAAGAGTTTCACGGTTTACCGATGATTCCTTCCGGAGCTTCGCCCCACTCATCATTAGTCACCCCGTGAATATGCTGTGATTTTTTTTATTGAAGTGGTCGATAGGAGAGGTTGGTGCCTTTAGTACGGCACCGGCTACTACTCCTAGCTTAGCAATCCCAGTAAAAGTTCATAAAGAAATAAAAAAGAAAACTAACAAAGAAAAGTTTCAGAAGGCATACACACTAGTAACACTAAAGGAGTCGGCGCTATATACAGTTCGACAGTGCATTGGTCGGAGTTCCGTCCCGGCGTTCACATAGCAACAGTCGGTACACGCGTGTGCACGTGTAATTAGAATAGTTCATATGAACGTGTATGCAAATCCAACGCGTACCAGGCAAGTAATTAGACATAATCTCAAACATGTGAGAACAACAAAAACACTGTTGAATACCTAAGAGTCACGTCATTCGTTGGGTCTTTTTTAGTGCATAAAGTGCTCTTCGCTGAAGGGCGGCTGCTGGCCGACCAAAGACCTTTTTTACTAAAAGCCACAAATTGGCTCGCAGCACACTGCGTGGCGAGTCGTACTTTGTGCACTCGAGCAGAAGATGATGTACATCATCGACTGGGTGGCGATAAGAACACTGCGGGCTAGACACCCATTCGCCCTTCATTCACGATCCGACTACTGGCAAATTCCGATGCATCCAGATGACACGGAAAAGACTGTCTTTGCTACACCTGACGGGCTCTTTGAATATAACATCAAGCCGTTTGGGCTGTGCGACGCTGCTGCAACCTTCGAGAGATTTATGGACACTATTCTGCGTGATTTGAAATGGATCATTCGCATATGCTACTTCGACAACGTCATCTTAGGGAGCACCTTCAGCGAACATAACTCGCGTCTCAACATTTCTCTCAACTCGATCAGAAACGGCGGCTGTGTTTTAAACACAAAGAAATGCCACTTCCCTGACCGTCATACTCCTTTGCTAGGACACCTCGTTGATAAACATGGCATCCGCCCTATTCCTCAGAAAGCAGCAGCCGTGGAAGTATCCAGTGCACCGAGCTCTCTGAAGGAGCTTCACACTTTTTTAGATCTGTGTTCGTATTAACGCAGTTATATTCCCAGGTCTGCCGACGTCACGTATCAGCTGATACACCAGCTCCGAATTATACTCCATTTGAGTGGGCTGCAGAGTGCAATTCTTCTTTTCGACAACTAAAGTTCCTGCTGACATAACGACGGGCTCTTCAGCACTTTAATCCTTCAGTTCCCACGAAACTTCACACAGGCGCCAGCGGCATTGCCATTGGCACCGTGATCTCATCTTCGCGCTCGTATGTTGATCCTCACCGCTATTCGCCTCACCGTGTGTGTCCTACTTCGATGCCCTTTACAGCCGCTCCTTCGTCCTCTTACCATCACCTCGGCGCCGTCGTTCGGCATCGTCCCAACCACGCTACTCTTACTGGCTGACTACCTATAGAGGCTCCCGGCTGAAAAACTAGGCCGTGCAGTTCTTGGCTGTAGAGCTGCATCATTTTGACCATGCGCAAATCCTCCACTGACGCTTGGCACGAACAAGGGCCTAACTGAAGTACACGTTAACGGCATCTCTCTGAAAACATTGACAGATACTGGTACGCAGATTCCCATCATGAAAAAAAATGTTCTGACCCCCCTCTGCTCCAGCCGTTCACGTCCCCATTGGGCGCACTGTTGATGCTGTAGGAATATTGCACAGTCACCAAATTCGTTAGCTGGAGAGCGCGAGCGACGAAAGTTCTGTGCGCCAGCGCCGCATGTGGGAACCAACGTTCAAAGAGGTGGAGGCCATGCGCCTGCCGACGCAGCGTGCTCGTTTGCGAGCGTTGTCTGCTAGGCTGTTCAATTTAATGGTAGACACCCTCATATCAACTTGATTACGCGAACAGGCAGCATGACTAGGCGAATTGTTTTGCTCGTATTTTGTTTTCCGAAACCGGGTTTTGCATCATTTGTGTATGCAACACCCGTATTCAGCGGGCGCATGGTCTGGGCCTGTTTGCAAGTTGCCTCTGTCGTGCGGCGCTGACGCACAAAACAGCAACCGCTTGCGCTGTCGAGGTGAAGAATTGGACGGAAATGCATTTCGAGTAGGCATAGCTGGCAGCAATATTCGGGTCCTCTTTGTATGCTCACCAAATGCCCCCTCGACGTAAACATTGGACTAGACTTTCTCACGAACCATTCCGCCCTGACTGATTGTTCTGCCCGTACATTACGTCTCAAGATTCCTTCCCTGCCGGATACGTGTCCTGCTCTTCCGAACACCATATGTATTGCCGCCTTTTTCCGCCTACCTCATCAATCTTTGACCATTGTAGAATTGCCCTCGTTGTCACCCATGCCTCTTGGCGACTAAGTCACAACAGCTATTCTTAATGCACTCCTCGCCGGCGAGGTTACTGTACCACACTGCGCTATAACCATCGCCTCTAGTCGGAAGGGCCTTCACATCGCCAATTTCACAATGATGAAGTTAGTTCTGCCCAAAGGAACGTCAGTGGCCACACTCCGATTGTTGGCAGACGGCGACGTAATTTTTCAGCCGACGTGTGCCCAGCTCCTCCAGCTTGCCCACTCGATGTCACTAGCACCGATTATAAATCGCGTCCCATTATCACTCTGGACCTCCCACAGAGCAAGCCACCGCCCTATACCGTCTTCTGCTTTCTTACCAGGACGTATTTAGTGGAGTAACCAACCCCACGCTTAGACTGCTCTTCCTAAGCATCGTATAAACACGGGTTATGCTGTGTCCGTTCGCCGCCGACCGAATCGGGCATCTCCAAGTGAGCGCAAAGTTATTCAAGATGAATTATATGAGATGTTGGCACAAGGTATTATTGAGCTCTCATCAAACGCCTGGGTGCCCCACGTCATTCTCATTAAAATTAAGATGATACCTGAAGTTCTTGCTTTGATTACCGCCACCGGAAACGAATAAAAAAGGACCTTTATGTTTTATCACGAACTGCTAAACTCTCTAGACTATCTCCATGGTGCCCAATACATCTCGTCTGTAGACTTTTGGTCTTGTTATTGTCAGATGTTTACTGTGGACGAGAAAGACCAAGAACACATGGCGTTCGTCCTCTTTCCCGACGCCTTATACCAATTCAAGGTGATGCCGTTAGGTCCGTCTAACGCCCCGCCTCATTCGAACGAATGATGCACTCCCTTTCTTAAGGGTTTAAATGGCCAAGGTCCATTTCTTACCTTGACAACATCCCTGTATTTTGCACTGCCTTATAAACGTGCGTAGACCGTGTAGCCACCATAATTGCCGTGTTCCCACCAGTGGGACTCCAGCTCAATTATTCGAAAGGTCGCTTCGGTCGCCGAGAGATTACTGTCCTAGGCCCCCTCGTCAACGCTTCCGCTGTACAGCTAGATGCTCGAAATATTGGTGTGGTCACTACCTTCCATTCACCACAGTCTCTCAAAACGTTCGGCGATTTGTGGGCCTACACTTAATATTTTGCGCCCATTCATCGAACTGATGAAGAAACACCCGCCCTTTAAATGGTGTGCGTCTCAAGCTGCTCTTACGCCTTATCTCAATTCTGACCACACCACCTGAGCTAGCTCACTTTGACCCCGCTGTAGAACAGAGACTGCCGTCTGTCGGGAGCGGTTTACTGAAGGAAGCGACGAATATGGCGCAGTGACGAGCTCGTCCCTCACGCGTTCTTCCCCGGTTAATGGTCTTCAGTCCTCTTCAGTTTTCAACACACTCCCGCGGACGCGAAATGCAGTTGCTGGTCCATGTAGCAGAGCCGCTGTTTTCGCTGGTGCGGCGCGTAATACGGAGGTGGGCGCATATTCCAGTTGGGAGTCATTTGACGCCTCGTCATTTGACACCTCGTAGCGGCTCGTTGAGTCTCCTCGCGCTCTTCCGCGACAGGTGGACATCGCTCACGATTCGCCACCCTGTGATTTGAGAATTGCCCTCAGCGGCTGTGACATCGCAAGCCGCGAAGCCGCTACATCGCACGCGGGCATTCTCATGTGGGGCATTTGTGACGTCCCCTACAATGCTCTCTAGACTTGCGACAGTGTCGGAACTTCTAGAGTGTGTGGGAGTTAACTGCTGTGCCGACGGTGTGGGTTGCAGAGCCGTGACGGGTAAATGAATTGCACCGGTCTTTTCTTCCATGATGCTCGCGACTGCGGATCGTATAGACGTGACGCATTGCTCGGCTTTCTCGAGCATCCCTAGCGGTAACGGCAGTGACGCGGACGATACTAGCAGGCACAGTCTCGGTCACTTGTGATCAGGAGACCTTGTCATTGGTCTTGTGCGATTGCACAGAGTTTGTACGGTAGTGCTGTTTTCCGCATGTGCGGCCTACTTGCTTTTCTCCTTCGCCTGCTCGGTGTGTTCGACGGTACTTGACCGCACGTTGGCCTGTCTGAAAGTTTCAACCGTTCGCAAGAGTGAAAATGGCGGGTAGCGAGCTTCAGCGACTTCTAATGAACTCGAGGTCGCCTGTGGGACACCAAGACAAATCCTCAGCCCCTTGCGAGTAAGCGTTGAAGACGTTCCTCGGAACTTTGTGATAAGCCATGGAGAACAGACGCGGAAGAAGCAATTTTTTGCTTTATGAGGGCGTTATTCACTTGCAATAGGAAGAGACTGATCTTCCCTGTGTGGTGCCAGCTAGTCGGCGAAGTACATTTACTACTGTGTTCACCTGCTTCTCAATACCACGGATATGAGATGCCCACGACAACTGTCTGTCAAGAATAATGCCAAGGAATTTCTGTTCTTTCCCGAGCATGAAAGGTTGTCTTTCAAGTGTAAGATTGAAGTCCTTCAGATGTCGCCTAGAGAAAGGGAGTACTGCAGTTTTCGTGAGCGAGAGACTCATACGTCTTTTTTTCAAAAAGTTATCTGTAATGTTGAGCCCGTTTTGCAGTGGTGATTGTATTTCTCGTATATGCAGCCCAGATGCCCATATGCAGATGTTATGTGCCTACAGTGAATAGGGCAGGCCTGGCTGTAGCTGTTGTGGTAAGGCAGCCATGACACAATTGAATAGAAACGGACTAAGAACGCTGCTCTGTAGAACGTCCTGAGTGACGATGTGACAGTTGCTTTTACCGTCAATTGTCTCCATAAAGATCTTTCTTTCGCCTAAAAAATTGGATAACCATCGCAGTATTCTACTGCTTATTCCAAGATCTAACATGGCAGCAACCACGTCTATGTGATTTACTGTGTCTAATGCTCCCTGAATATCTAAGAATACTGCAGCTGTCAGATGTCCACACATGCGTTCGTGTTCAACGCACGTGACCATGTCCATCACAGCATCCATGGCACTCCGCTGTTGTCGAAAGCCTGTCATGTAGTTCGAAAGCACCTTAGTGTGTTCACACCACCACTGCAGCCGACTGTTTACCATCTTCTCCATTAACTTACAAAGACAGCTTGTGAGGCTGACGGGTCTGAAGGAGTCAAGACAAAGTGGTGTCTTCACTGCTTTGTCTAGTGAGATTACTCGAACTAACTTCCACGAATCTGGAAGAGCCTCTCTTAATCAGATATCATTAAATATCTCCAGAACAGCATTTCTACCTGCTGGTCCGAGGATCTATAGCATCATATACGTTACGCCACCTGGGCCTGCAGCTGTCTTCCTACGACATAACGCAAGAGCACTTTTCAGTTCGTCTAAACTGAATTCACAGTCAAGTTGAGGGTGCTGTGACCTAAAGCAAGCACGAACCTTTTGATCTTGAAGCGCTACGGAACTTTGAAGCTCTGAGCAATTAAGTGATAGTCCTGGTCTAGTTATAAACTGACAGAATTCATCAGCGACAGCCGTTTATGGAGTGTTTAGGGCTGCAGCAAGGGCTCTGGGTAACGGGGCCACTAAAGGATTTTACAGCGGTCCATATTCTTGGAACTGGAGTGAATGGGGACAATTACGTAGAGTATTCGCGCCATCGTCGTGTGCCTAATTTCTGTAAGCGTCTGCGCGAAGTGGAGTAAATTTTCTGTGCAATCTTGTAGTCTTCAAATTTTCCGCTGCGACGGTAAGCACGTTCTCCTCTTCGCCTGATTGCTCTAAGACATTCGTATCAGAGCTAGCTTACCGGTGCTGACTGACACCTGTAAAGGTAACCTACGCGCACTCGAGAGCGTTCAGGGCCAGGCACTCAAGATCTGCCTCGGATTGCCACGCTGCATCTCAACAGCGGATACTATAGCAATGGCCAAAGACCTTCCTGCCACCACTCACATCACTTTGGAGGTGCTTAGGACACACATTCGACACCTAGCTCGTGCTCCTGCTCACCACCTCGCCTCGCTTCCAGAAGACCGGCCCGGTGCCTCTTTTTGTAAGAGGATATCGGCATTCCGCGAGTGCCTCCCAAAGAATTATACTCCTGCTGAGAGACTTCCGACGCCTCCTTGGTGTTTGGCCCGTCCAAAGGTACGGCTGACAATGCCAGGGATTCGGACGAAAGCGGAGCTCTCACCGCCGGCTTTAAAACAGCTGTCTCTACTAATGCTACATGAGGACTACAGGAATCATCTTCATATTTACACTGATGGCTCAACAGCAGCAGGCAGATCTGCAGGAGCTGTGACCTTCCCTGCCAAAGCAGTAGATGTGCTGTTCAGGACGTCTCATGGCACAACATCGACAGCCGTGGAGCTTGAGGCACTACGCACCGCACTTTGCGTGATCGATGGAGAGCCACCACAGAAATGGGCCATCTTTACAGATTCCAAGTCAGCCCTTCAGTGCCTTTTATCGGCCTTACGTAGCGGGCCGCAAGACCAATTAGTGCTTCAAACACGACAGCTCTATCACGAATTAACCGACAAAGGCCATGACATCACGTTTCAGTGGCTACCAGGCCACTCTGGAATAATCGGCAACGAGCACGCAGATAATGCTGCGAAACGTGCCCACGAAATTGGAGTGCTGCAAGCCATCCCACTGTCAAGAACGGATGCAGTAAGAAAACTTCGCTCGCTTGCGCGTGATATGACTATAGCGCTGTGGAACACTCCTGGTCTTCTGCATACCCGTCTGCACCGCCTCGACCCATCACTACAACTTCGAGTTCCGCGTGGGCTTACCCGCTGTGAAACTACCGTACTTTGCCGCCTGGGGCTAGGCACGGCATTCACAAGAAGTTTCAGCTGTCGCATTGGACTGGAAGACAGTGCTGCCTGTATTCACTGCGGCAGCGAGGAAACAATTGTGCACGTCCTCTGCGATTGCCCTGGGTACTGCTCCCAGCGACAGACTCTCGCCACAGAATTGTCACGCCTTGATGGTCGACCGCTGTCCGAGCAAACCATATTGGAATGCCGGACAGACAGTGTCTCGCAGCAGAAAGCCACGAAGGCTGTGCTCAAGTTTTTGCGCGCAACGGGCCTCGTGAACCGTCTGTGACACATGCCGTGCTTGTGTGTGTGCGCGATTTGACCTCTCTCTTTCTTTATTCTTTTTCCATCTCTTTCTGTCTCCCTTCACCCCTTCCCCAGTGCAGGGTAGCAAACTGGATATTTTCTCTTCCGGTTAACCTCCCTGCCTTCCGCCCATCATCTCTCTCTCTCTCGTATCAGAGCTGTGCGCGGACCGTCTTTCCGATCCCGAGCCCGGCCCGGGCCCGTTGACTTGTCGAAGGCCCGCCCGAGCCCGATGGCAAAAGCCTGCGAGCCCGCCCGGCCCGGCCCGACGTAAGAAAACACAGTCCCGGGCCCGGCCCGGCTAGAAGGCGATCTACGTCGGGTCGCTCGTCGCTGTGGCGTGCATTTTCACTCATATGGGATTTGGCCTTAAATCTAACGCGAACAGTCGCGCGGCGCCGTCACTAGCTCAGGTGGTGTTTTTTCTCTGTTTGTCGGAGTGCGACAGAGGCACTGTTTAAAGTAGCGAATGGACGCGGTAAACGGCAGTCGCGGCGGTAAAACGGCGGTAAAAAGCGGTAAACGGCAGTCGCGGAAAAGGCGCTGTATGCGTGCTGGAAAACAATTCCCGCTCATTCTGTATATTTCGCGCTTGAGTCGGGCTTTGCTCCGGGCCCGAGCCCGGCCCGATAAAGCTCCAAGTAGCCCGAGCCCGGCCCGGGCCCGAGGTGAAATGCGTCGGCCTGCCCGAGCGCGGCCCGCGGGCCGGGTCGGGCTCGGGCTTTCGGGCTACCCGGAGCCCGTGCACACCCCTAATTCGTATTCCCCATCCACTGCAGAGTACTCATTCGGAAGAACAACTTGTTTTGTACAAATATTGTAAGAGTCGCACAACACGTCTGTAAAACTTTCCCAGTTCGGATTTTCGCCCAATGTGTTAGTTATGCAGTGAGGAAAATATTGCCAGCTAGTACATTTTGAGTAGCGGCGGGTCCCCGGACTCCATATAAGCCGATGCTTTACTAAAATTGGAAAATATTTACTGGGTTTCAATATCTGTCGACCATTCAACGCTATCGAGAAGGTCGTGTGAACACGGCGTAACATCTATGCACGTGGAGTTGCGATACCCTCGCAGAAACGTTGGAGAGCCATCATTTAACACCACAAACTGCATTTTCCGCGGCACACTCGATAATGTTTCCACGAGAACCATTATATTCGCTACGCCAGATGACGTGATGTGCATTTCAATCGCCACAAAAAAGCACAGATGACTTCGCAATGCTAAACATATTTTCTAACTTCTCTAGAGCAATTCTGCTAGAAGGTTCTAGATAAAGATTTATCACTATACCAGATGTGTTCATAACCGATATCTTGCACTCCGGTATATCAGAATCGCTCGACGGTACTAAATATGATGGCAAGTCTTGTCTCACGCATAACGTTGCTCAGCTAATTCCAGCAATACGTGGCGATTTTTAAGTAACATAATATGAAAGACGGAAATTGCCTCGTACTCCCGCCTCCTGTATACACACTACAGGAAAGTTATGCTGAGCGAGTAGCTCGCGAAAGTCAGGTGACTTGTTTCGAATGGTATTAGCATTCCATTGAAATATGAATACATTCTCATAGCAACTATTCATTGTGAACCTGTCGTGACACGGATGGCGGTTGTGGAATCACCAATGACTCCATAGACAGCAGTACTTTTAGCTCTGGCAGGTTGTTTGCTTGTGGAATGGCGCTGAGGATTGCACGGAGAGCTGTAAAAAGCATGGGCAGGAGTGCGTGAGCCATGGGTACGGGCACGTAATCACTTGTCGACGCTGAAGCTCCAGCCGCGGTAGGAGCTGGTTGTCGAAGTGGTGCTTGAGATGGTGGCTGAGATGACTGGTGGCGCTGGGGCGAATGCTGACGTCGCTGAGATGAAATCAGATGAAGTTGCGGGAACAATGGAACAGGTCGCTGCTGAGCGGCTCGGCCAGACTCACGTGATATGTGGGCACAATGTGCCGCATTCCCTGAAGACTAATCATGAGCCTCGTAGCCTTGGCTCTGCTGCACGGAACTAGTGTAACAGTATATATATATATATATATATATATATATATATAGAGAGAGAGAGAGAGAGAGAGAGATAGATAGATAGATAGATAGATAGATAGATAGTAGATAGATAGATAGATAGATAGATAGATAGATAGATAGATAGATAGATAGATAGATAGATAGATAGATAGATAGATAGATATGCGTGCGCTCGCTGCTGGGACCTTGACGACCAGATCGCTTTAAAGTTGCCGACTAACTGCGTTTGTCTGCTCCTGCTCAGGGTTGGGTGTTGGCGCATTATGTAGAGGCAGCCTCCCGTACATCAGATCGTGCCTATGCCGCTTCGAGGCATCTGTGTTATGTGGGCACCCGGAGTACGAAGCTGCGTGATTTCCCCCACAGTTTGCCCAATTTGGCTGATGCACATACTTGCACTCTGAGTGTTTGTGATCTTCTGAACAAATCTTGCAGCGACGTGGGCTGTAGCAGTTCTTCGCTAAATGACCATATCTTTGACAGTTGAAACACCTCAGCGCAGTGCCTAGGTATTCTTCCGCTGGATGACTCGTGAAACCCAAGTGAACTCTCTGCGGCAGCAGTTTCTCTTCTCTCAAATGTAGAATAACGGTTCTGAGGGGGTGAGATACTACCGACCCATCTTCTTGACGGTTAAATCTTGCCTGACGGCGGGCAGACGTCACTCTAAATTCCTTGAGAAAATCAGCCAGCTGTTCTTCTGTGTACTGAACTAGCACATGGCGTAGATGCAGGAATAGATGGCTTGACTCCCAAGTCAGCCACTTCGCTCATCAACAGAAGATGTCTTGCTGACGACAGTGAAGAAACGTTGACAGAGAAGCTTCCATCTCTGTTCACGCGAAAAGACTGCACCTTTTCCTTTGCCGCGGAGACAATTTCTGGTGCAGGGGTGTGGGATTAACTTGCCAGATATTGGAGCCTGCCTCTGATGGGCGAAAAGCAACTGGGATTCCTTCAGGTCTTTTCTCTTTATAGGACACTAAAAAGTAAGCGTCGTCTCATCACAGTTGATGTCTTCGTCTTCGCTTAATTCATAGGTGGATGTTTTGTCTTCGTCAACGCGGAGTTCCTTCGCTTCGTTTTCGCCTGCGTCATCCATGTTCACCGAAGGAGCGCTGCCGTGCGCAGCAGCGTTGAGGACTAGCGTCGCCGGTTTACGAACATTAGTCGACATCTGAACGCTGGGCCGGGCCTGCGGCACCCATGTGCGTCAGAACGGGCTTTCGGTCATATGGCTCGTGCCGTCGTTCTTTGCTGCCTACCGCCGTAGTAGTGCCGATGCACTGGATTGCGTAGCAAAACTACACGATAACGAGCTCGGTCTTCAGCACATACGTTCCCGCAGGGAGCTTCTTATCTTCGGTCGGCAGTAGAAAGTCTCGAAACAGGCCACAATCGTAGAAAACAGAAAAATATATCAGCTCGCCAAAGAAAGAGCGGCCACTCGGGGACGTTTTCTCCTTCGTCTTCGACGTCTTCGTGATCTGCTCCGCTGAAGATCTTGGGGTCCTGTTGTCTAAGCACCCCGGTGCAGATGACGGACTGCGACGACGCCGCTGTTTGGGACACGGTTTCGCTCACGGCGGGCGGAAGCGTTCTTGGGAGGGGAAACCGAAGGGGGACTCCAGCACCTTCCACCAAATGTGACGACGTTTTTAGGGGCGAAGCCCCTTAGGGTGTGGATCGTTCCCTCCTCCGTACATAGTATGCAGCCACCTGTAGTTTTATGAAGTGCTCACTAGATGGCGTGACGGCGCCGCGGTGCTCGGTTCATTCAGATGTATGGGAATGCGTAGCATGGGAGTCTGTCTGTCCGTCCGTCCGTCCGGGCGCTGCGGTGCTGCTTTGCTAGTACGTGAATTGATTACTAGATGGCGCGGAGGCGCTCGCTGCATGCTCTAGTGTGATAGGAGAGTGCTACATGTGACACACAGTGTTCGTCACGTCTTTGATGATGTACTGGGCAAGATTCACGGAAGATTCACGGTTTTTACCGATGAACGTCCGGAGCTTCGCCCACTCATCATTCACTCCGTGTATATGTGTGGATTTTTTTCGCAGTGCGTCGCCACCAAGAGACAGCGACCGTATACAGGCGGCGAGGTAGCCAGAAGACGCCACTAACCAGAGACGCGCGCTGAGCAAGCCCGGCATTGGGAATGCGACTGGCAAGCGTGTCTTCTTCACAGGAAGCAATGCAGAGGTGGACAGCCGGACGTGCACCTTATTTGGTAAGGAACGCTAAGGGAAAATGCAGCATAACTGTTTCCCGTTCAGTTCGGTGTCGCTAAGGAAATCGACGACGCCCCTACGGCACTCGCTGTTCAACTCTGAAGGAAACATCAGCGACCGAAAGAGCATTCGGACCTTGGTGGAAGCTGGCTGCTCGGTCCGCTGGAGCAAGCGTTCCCTTGCATATCCCTCTATAAGCGGCCATAGGGCCTAGGCTTGTTCGTAGCAGAATTGAGTACAGATACTTCTGCATCACATTTTCTTAATACCGTTATGCGCATTGCATTCCTGTATTTCCCTGTTTTTAATGTTATCGCTAACCTGTACCGTTACATATACCATTGAAAAGAAAGTGGTACATCCCGCTGCCACTGAGAGTAACCACCATTTCAACGTGACTCGTGTGATGCCGAAAGCGGGCTCCTCGAGTGTTGTTACCATCTGCTTCAAAACGTGCTTCAAGCGTACCAAGCCGCCAATCGGCGTTGTTCTTTCAGCCTACTAGCATGGAGTAAATATCATCAGAATGCTCTGGCAGGGAATCTCCATCTGCCACGAGTTCTGGCAATACTATTGCTCCCGCACATCTGCACAAGTTGCAATGGCACCGCATAGGTGTTTACTTGAGGTAGACGGTATGTAGCACACCGAGGCAAGTGTTCACAAAAAGCTGGTGCGATTATTCCCGGAACAACTGTTCAAGTGAATGTGTTACCAATTCGGCCTCATCACAGGCATTGTTGTGTAAGACAAGAATAAATTTGCGTCATACTTCCAATTCCCTTACTCCTGCGGCATAACGAGATAACCTGGGCCCCTGTCAGTGCTTTGATATGAAAGTCTCAGTAAAACTTGGTCAAAAAGCTAGTCAATAAAAAGTCTACAACTGTATCGAAAGTGTTCTAGTTTCGTTTGGTTGGAATCTACTGAGGTTTAACAAGGTAGCAAGCAAAGAGTGACGTGTACAGATTGGGAATATCGATCCGCCTTGGATGTACCTATTCAGTGTAGTATGCTGAGTTCTCACAGTGTAATAACCATTACGAAAATGCCATATATGGACTGATATGAAAAAATCCATATACGGTTATATTGAAAATTGGGCAGATATGGCCATATATGGCATATACGGCCCTTATATGGCCATAGCTGCCCAATTTTTAATATATCCGTATACGGGCCCGTATACGGCCATATCTGGCCAATCTTTAATATATCCATATATGGCGCCTTATATGGCCATATCTGCCCAATTTTTTATATCCATATATGACGCCTTATATGGCCATATCTGTGCAATTTTTAATATATCCGTATATGGGCCCTTATATGGCCATATCTGCGCAATTTATAATATATCCGTATATGGCGCCTTATATGGCCATATCTGCTTGACACTGTAGGCCATGTGTGAGATCTGAATACATATATAAACAAAAACAGAACACAAATGCAAGATGGACCTTTCACGTGTGTATTTTATTTTCCAACTATTTTTTTTCATTCTTCGAAGTTGTCTTTTGTCTTTTTGCTTCTCAAGTCGCTGAGCTTTGCGCACAGGGATAATAATAAAATTAAGTTTTCCACTGCACTCGAACTGGCACCTCGTAGGGAAGTCTTTTGTGCGAGCTGTAAATGGCAAAACACAATTGGAGAATGAAAGGAATGCTTACATTATCAGGGCCGATAAATAGCTCCAAAATATGTGCAGCTGATGACGCAATGACACAATATTTTATATGTATACCTGCATGCATTCACTTAGGCGCGAAGAACAACAATCATAAAACATCGGAATACGCCCGTACCGTTAATCCATCCTGCATGACTGTCCATGACTACGCAATGTGCTGGTCTATATGCAAAGCACTTTACAAGCAGTTGCTCAATTATTATTTCAGTTTACTTCCTTGCACTTTGAGGCGAAGGGAAGGGAGATGCTTGTCCCTGTTTTGCCAAAACAAATCATGGCAATTAAGCTGCAGCTGTCACGTAGGAAAAAAAACACTGTTTTTCTCAACAACGTGATTAGCTTGTTAATCAGGTGAAACCGGTTCTCCGAAATGGCATCAAATATATGCACATAAAGCACTGTCATGGATAGCTGAACCAGCAAACATGTTTATACATTACTGTAATAAAGCAACTGACCTTTGATGTATAGGGACGACTGAGTGTATTGTAACCTCTCCGAAATAGCGTGTGGAGTGCTTTGTTCGGTAAATAAATAAAATAAATGCAGATAATACCTAAAATGCGGCCACGCCATTTTTATGCTCAATATGGCACTTTCAGTTGCTTCTGAAGCAGCATGCACTTCCAGCCTCACGGCTTCGTGGCAAACCCACCAGCGGCTGTCTCAACAGCCGCACTGGTGCTAGATTCCGCGAATAAGCTACAATAACGAGAATTTCACTAGTGAAAAGGCGGGGGAAGGGCACCCTTAAAACGAACAGAATTTCAACAGCAACTTTTCTAAGGCATTCGTAAGGAAAAATCAGAAAATGATAGCGTGTGACGTTCGATCTCGCCACAAGAAGAAAGTACTGCATTTGGAATCTTTTTACAACGCCGCTAAAGGGTCGGAAGCAGAAGCAATGGCTAAGGCGCAACTAAAAATATAGAAAAGAAACACGCTAGCTTTGTGACATTAGCCATTTATCCGATATCCGATGGCGAAAACAAAGCACTTAACAGCTATAAAATTGTCCAATTCACGTGCTTCTGAACGGACACACCGTATTAGAATTTTAGTAACAAGCAACAAAGCTTACCTTGTAGCAATCAGCCTGGCATGAAAGAAGCCTTTGTACTGCCACCAAACTTGCACTTGTGGCACCACTTCATTAGGAATGTGCTCTTCCGTCACTCCCGACGCAGGTCATTTTAGAACATCGAAGGTTGTCCACTTATTTGCGACGCGATCGAAACATGCCACTCACTGCACTCAGTACCACATCACCACCTTTTCCGGAAAGTACAGCCAGGCAGCCCACACACAACCAAACCTTCGTGCAGAAAATGGCTCCAGTTGTGACGGCTACGCAAATGTAGTCCGTAAGAAAAAGAAAGAGAGAGGTGTATCGTTCCGAGAGGAAACTGCAAACGTGAAGCAGAAACTCGCATATTTCGATTGTTTCCCCGAAAATACGAACGCGTTTTGTCAAACTGATGAGAAATGTGTTACGATTTAAGGCTGCCAGTGAGTCATGTGTATTTTCTTGCTTACCACAAGCAATGCACTACTTTTTGGACGCGAAAGTACACAGCGTAAACACGAGCGCTAGCTTTGGCAGCGCTTCACCTGATGCATGAAATCTGTTCCACGTGCACGTGGAAAAAGTGAGGGGCCGTCTCCAAAGGTCCTGCGCACTGTTCCGAGAAAAAAAAGCGTGGCTCTTTGCGGAAGGACCGGAGGGGGGGGGGGATGGACAGAGGGGGGCTCTTTTTTGTCATTTATTTTTTGGCTCGGCTTTTGCATTCTTTTGAGCAATGGTGGGTCAGCTGTAGAAAGAGTAGAAGCGATAGCCCGCTTTCGCGCCGCACTCGGGCAAGACGAGGTAAAGAAAATAAAAATAAATGTAAAGAACGTTGCTGACACATTCCAGCAATCATTCGTTTAGCTATAACTTACAGTGAACATGCAATCTAGGCGCTTATTGCGGTAAAGCTGGCACAAGTTTTGCATTAATGCACCACTATAATGCGCACGTATATACAATTGCTTTTGCTTTTGCAACTGCAACATCGACGAAACAATAGTTCAGCTTGACACATCGTTTTTATGCAGATAATAATTAGCTCGCGCTGTAGGTAAATCGCGTATTAATTGAAATTACGATGCCATGAAAAAGCAGAACTCACCACCAACCCTCCCTTACTCTCTTAGTGTTGTAGTCTTAGTGTACCCTTAGTGTTTACTTTTTGCATTCATTTCCTTTGTAATTACTAATTGCTGGATGGGACGAGATATGTGGTTCCATCGATTATTTGTGTGTATATAAATAACATTACTTGGTATTATATATATATATATATATATATATATATATATATATATATATATATAGATATATATATATATATAGTTCGGAATAAGATTTCCCTGAGCCCGAATAAATATTAAAGAAAGAGATTCACACGATTCACAAAAACAGTACAAGTTTACTGACGTTGCGGAGTCAGGTGGACCGGCCTTCATCAGAGGCCGGTCCACCTGACTCTAATGAAGGCCTGTGCACCGGCCGCAACGTGAGTAAACATATATTGTTTTTGTAATAGTGCGAATCTTCTTTCTTAATATATATATATATATATATACATATATATATATATATATATATATATATATATATATATATATTGTGAGGAACTGCCCCTTAATCGTATGTCGACACATAAATAATATAATACACCTATGTATATGACTGTTAACTTGCAATATGTGACTTTTGATGCATACTCTTTATATCGAGTATATAAAGCCATAAGGGCCACGGATGCCGTATATGGAAGCATGCTGCTACCGTATATGTCATATAAGGCGCAATATAAAGCCATATATGGCAGTATATAGCTGCCTTATATGACATATGAAACGCCATATACGTTTATATCTGGCTGTATATGACCTTATATGGACCCTTATATGGCAGTATATAGCCTGATATGAGCGCTTATATGTCCATATCTGGCCATACATAAAACATATCTGGCCCATATATAATATTCCCGTAAGGGAATGCAAGCATTCTATATGAGAACAGGGGTAATTGGGATGGAGTTGGTTGGTGTCTAGAGTCACCAGTAAGATGATTGTTCGCCGCGAATATTCAGTGCAAACATATTGCCCGTTGGCCCAGTTTCCTATAGCTAGTTGCAATAAAAGTGAAGCCGTATGGGTCTCACGCGAAGGGGCTTTTTAATTAGTTTGTAAGAGCCTTGTTAAAAAATTGGCATCGCCACGCCTGGTATAGAGAACGTTTGTAGACTACTGTACTCCCAAAAGGGCGCTACGTCAGTATTTAATGAGATGGTAAAGTCAGCACTTGAAGTAACGGCAACCTCACATGATGAGATAACCTAGCGACATCCCGACGCTCACTTCGGTTGGGGTAAGGGGTGACGTCATAATTTATAATAAAGCCTGTTCTAACCGGAATTTTTCAGATATGTTGCAGTGAATAAGCGGTTATTATGGGTCACACGTTTCACTGACGTTGAAAGAAATGACCGAGAGGTTGTCGTCCGTGTTTTGAGACAGACGATTTCCATGTTGTTCGCCTTGTATAAATGTAAAATAAGATAAAAAAAGGACTTCTCAGTTTTTATCAATAAATGCTTCCCATAACAATATTTTGGGCTTTCGGTAAAAATCGCACCCCAAACTACGACGTGCTATACAAGCACATAGTATATTCATCCACGGCTCCTCCCGGGTGTGTCTGATCCAACGCGAGCCGTATGCGCGAATCATTGCGTGCGACATGTCGCAACCCGGTGGCGGACAAGAGGTGCCTTCGCGTCGAAAAATTATGAAGTCCCGTCTCTTTCTTCCAACATTCCGCTTATCTATGTGCTTGTGCGCCAACGACATACTTTAGCTTACTTCGCTAATGTTGCGGGCTCTTTCGAACGGTTGTGGAAACGCACGTAAGTTTGAAGAGAGCGCCTCTTGGAACAAGAAGCACCGACGCAGAGTACTTGCCTACCAATAGAGCAAATTCGGTTTTTATAGCACATTTCAATTTGTATAAGTTTTTCTGCATGCCAAAGAAAGAATTGGAAAGTAGCCCAAGGTAGGTAACCGTACTTTCCATTGCAGGTCCTGACTCCAACTCAACAGTCTCGTTCCATTCAGAGACCACCATAGCAGGTGTTTCAAATAAACTATCCCATTTGAGTTCCGCTGAGAGTTGTCCTTTTTGTCTGAAATAAGAGAGGTGAAACAGCAACAAAGAATGACTATCGGGCTTTCCAACCTAATCAATCCAACAGAGAACCGGCCAAAAGAAAGCACAGGGGAAGTTCTGTGCAGTTTGCAGCTGTGGTGTCTTTGGATGAATTAAATTTTATTTCTTCGACGTTGATTTATTCACAGATTTTAGATAGCATGCGAGGATTTAGTTATCAGCACCCATATTGTACGATTCAATTTATTCACAGATTTTAGATAGCATGCGAGGATTTAGTTATCAGCACCCATATTGTACTAAGGTCTAATGCTACGCGACACCTGCCACGGCAACCAGCGGTGCCGTCAAATGTACCTAGATACCCAATAAACTGTACGACGGAACGACCGCCGCCGTAGCTGAGTTGGTAGAGCATCAAACGTGCTATGAAAGGCCGTGGCTTCGGTCGCAACCGACGGCAGGAGTGTTCTTTCGTACACTTCAATTACTTTCCATTTATGTCAGAATTAATATATAACAGAGAAAACTGCAAATGATGGCCTCATTTGCCTTTTGCTTTTTGCATTTCGCCTCGTTCCCCGTTGGATTCGTTAGGTTCTGCCTCACAGCCTTTTCACTGCGCTTTTTTTCAATGCACAAGTGGGTAGCTGTGCTCCCGAATATCGCATTAGAAATGACACTAAATTGATTGTCCATTGCGGAAAAGATTTACAAAGATGTATTTATATCGAAGCCAACAGTTTCTTTAGTAGCGTGCATGTTTAATAACAACTAGTGGTGTACAGCTAATTGCACATCTGTGTGGAATAAACGCGAATTGAGGACAGTACTAGAGCAAAGTAATTAGAGCAGAGTAAGTAAGTTCAGAGAAGCTGGACTTGGGTGGTGCAGTTTTGTTGCGCCCTATTTTGGTACTTCCTTTCCAGTGTATGATAAATTCCAGTTCTTTTATTGTTATTTTGATGTGCATGGTATGGAAGGTAGTTTCGAGTAAGTAGCGCTGACGGTAGCAGCGGTAGAGGTTATTGGGCGCGCAATCAATTAAGGTTGGTATAGGAAGGGCAACATGTCAGTTTAAAAGTGTAAGGTAATTTCGAGGCGATCTATGATTGAGAACAGTGTCACGTTGCGGCGCCCAATGGAGGTATTTTATTCAGGAGTCGGGTAGCTGTAAGCTAAATGATGTTGTTATAAGGCGGTACTTATCTTTTGATTTCGTTTTGTTCGTTTTTGGTTTCGGGAACCATTGGTTCAAGAACTTAGGATGGTGCCTACGACAAGGTGACTTTCAGATCTGTAGTAAGATATACTGGTAAACTTGCAAAAATTGCCTCTTCGGAAGGGAAAAGTTCTGACATAGGACATATTCTGAAGTGAAGTTATGTGATGCCTCGTGGTGTATCTGAATGCCAGGGCCCAATTCTATATGGATAATATGAGGCGTTTCAAAGAAGAAACAGCTTAAACAAGACTGAGGTTTCTATTTCTTCTTTTTTTCGTTTTGCGAGTGTTTGGTCGTTTTGCTGTAAGTACTAGTTGCGTAGCACTAAGGAGATGAGTCGGATCATTTGAAAACCTGTGCCGGCAGGATGGCCCGAATCCCTGCACATTGTACTGTTGTACACTTATAACACAAATTCTTTGTCTTCGGTATTATTCACAGGCCCTTTCAGGCCAGGAATAAGCTACTAAATCTGTTCTTCTTGTAGTAACTGCTTTTCGGACCTTAGGTTCACTCATGAACTCAGCAGTTCGGCAGTTCTTGCCTGCATTCTAATTTCTAAAGTGTACTTTCCGTCAAAGGTGAAGCGACGGTCGCCCGATTCCGAGGTTGTTCAACAATTGAGGGAAGACAACCCAAGGTGATGCATGGCCTTTAGTGTCTATGTACAATATTTACTTACTTGATTCCCACTAGAATTCTGGGAAAGCATTATACTGCATTTATGAAGATAGTGATGAAGTTAGTTTGAGAAATGAAAGCGGAATTTCAGTTCAAATTTTTTGTACGCGCTATTCTTTTATCTGAGCTCTCCTGTTCTCGGTTGGAATAGAGAAATGGATGTACATAGGGGAATAGATGCACAAAAGCCTTGTATATGCAGAGGTTCAAGGTAGCTCATTTTCCCATCACAGAAACATTGATCCAGCAGTACACAGCTTAACTGAAAATTTTTCTGTTTCATTGATTTTTTCTGTAATTTTATGGAGCTGAACATGGGTGGAATGCGGTGAATGTCCTAATATTATTTCGCGGAGGGATGTGGCCTGGGCATAAAGTTTACCTTTCGATGGCCAAACAAAATGAACTACAGTTTTTATACTTATGTTTCGGTTCTTTAGGCAACCACACTTGGTGGATATACAGCCCTATATTGTCACAACCGCACGTGTAAATATCGAAATATTCCTTACTGCAGTACAAATACACTCAAGTGTTGTCGAAAACGGAATTGCATGCTTCATTAGAGCGGGGAGGGGGGGGGTACAGTCTTGCGTTCACTGAAAGAAACTTTTTGAAACGAAGCGTCATATTTAAATTTGGTAGGATTCCCAGAACATGTTATCATCACTGTGGTGGACAAGGTAATGCGAAGAGTGCAGAGTGTGCAATCTGCAGCTTAAAGAAACAGCCGTACCACGGTAAAGAAGTGCTACATTGTTATGCCTTATATCCATCGCTTTTCTCATAGTTAAGATATGTTGCCAGCCGGCACGGCATTGAAGCTGTCTTCAGCGCGCCTAATAAGGCGGAAAATTGTGTCAGACATGCGCCAAAATATTTGATAAAAGAAAAAGCAAACGGTGCATTTGCGGTCCGAACGACAAACCAAAGTTCATTAAGTGCAGAATAGGTGTTGTTTACCGCCTACAGTTGACTTGTAAAAATGTATATAGTATAGGGCAAACGGCGCAACAACGCCCTTATGAAACAACACCAAATTTCTTTCGGGAAGGGCACCTATTCCCACCTGGTCCACCCACTGTAAGATATGCCATTGTGATCTATTTTCCTGTGGTACCGATATTTTGTTTTGTGGCAAGGACTTACTAACACATGAAATTACGGAAGCATTTCATAAAAAGGGGTACGCAGAAATATCTATTAACTATTCGTGGCATTCACCAATAAACAATCTGCGTTATTGAGTTTTTTTAACCATGGAATCTGTATGCATGCCACTTGCCTAGTTTCGCTCATGCGCAGTGAAAATCTGTGTTTTTTGTTGAGTAGTTTCAAAAAGAAACAGTCCTGAGCTAAAGCTTGTTAGTGTGCCATCTTTCTCTTTCTGTGCTCTCTGCGCGCTACGAATTTCATCATGTACACGTGCAAACACGTTCTGAGGCTCTGTTACTCCCCGCCGACGAGAGCATGTCGGCTGTGCTGATGTCTGTGGAACTCACAAAACGAGCTTCCGCATAACACATAACTGCCTGCAGACTGGACTCGTCGATTCATTGTCCTAGTTAGCAGTCTAAGGTCAAGAAAACCTTATGTACTCAATCTTTAGCGGTATCTTGATGAATGCCAAATTTCTCGACAAGATAACCACGTTTCCTCCGAGAAAAAGCCACGCCCACGCATATGGCCCCAATACGCCCAACGACCCGGCGGAGCAGAGCACCGATTCCTGGCAGACCGGTCCCTGCCCGATCATAGCGAAGAATCTGCCGAAAGCTCAACGGTAAATGACCTGCAACTAGCCAAGGACTGAATGTAGAAAAGACCTAAATAATACGATTGCAGTGTGGTGAACGCGGACGGATCTTCTACCATATAGTAACAACAAGCGTATGAGTAGATGCGGCCAGAACAGGAGCGGAAATACCTCGCCGGCGTAGCGTTGTCAACCAGGCGGCTCACTGTGGAGGCGCCTGCGTAGCAAACCGCGGTCGTATGGCCTACGTAGCTACCCTAGAAACCAAACGGATCATAGGGAAACCGAGCGCGCAAGAGTCCACCCGTAATACATATAGGTGCAGTCCAACCACGAAGCCCGATCACGCTCACCCACACATAGTCGCTCGTCGACCACTTGCGCAGAGTTAGACGGAGCCCAACCCAGTATTCAATTTCTATTTAGCACGTTGTTCTCAGGCAAATCCTTTATATAGCAGCATGCATCAGGCAAGGTAAAGTAACTTGTTCATGGGGTGTAGTAAGGAGTGGTAGTACGGTCCGTGATGTGAATTCTAGATCGAGACGGGGATCTGGTCGGTCGCCTGTCTTGCGGATTGACTCAACTACAGAAGTTTTGAGCTACTCCATGTTCTCAGAATGCGGTATTGTAATGCGCAAGTTATAACGTTTTGACAACTCTTCTGCTAGCTCCCATCTGCTATTTTTGTTCGACAACTGCTTGATATCCTGCCCGATTGCTTCCTACCTTGGCAGTGACGTCTCTCAACAGCGCCGTCAACTTTCACCCTAACAATTGTCGAGTTCAAGTTTACAATAATCTGTTTATTATGACTTGATCTGGTTCCATGGACCCGTACCATATAGAGCTTGTATGACGTCATATGCTATTGGAAGACTTGCACCCCTTGAACTGATGCTAGCCCCGTCACGGTGGTGTAGTGGCTATGGCACTCGGCTCTTGGTTCTATGGTCTCGCGATCC
>CM023483.1:101646155-101682962 GCA_013339685.2 Hyalomma asiaticum
GGAAAGCATAGGGGAAGTTGCTTGTGGTATTGTATTGTTGAAGAGTAGAAAGGAATTATTAAAGTGGACGAAAAGACAAACCTACCGTCGCTGCGAACCGAACCCACGACCTTCGGATGACACGTCCGATGCTCTACCAACTGAGCTACGAAGGCGGTCGTCCCCCAGTCCACTTTATTGGTCTTTATGTACGTATTATCCTGGGGTGGTAGGCAGCGCCACTCCTAGCCATGGCGGCGTATGGGGAACATACTTTCTTGCCAGGAGGCGTCACGTAGAACGTGAACTTAGCTGAGCTGGCTGCTGCCCATAAGCCTCGCATGCTACTGAAGACCCAAGTCTGCCGCAACGAGGCCCAAGCTATGAAATAACGAAAGGGAGGGGTCAAGGGCTCGTTCTTTTTTGTTAGAAACAACTTAATGAGCAACAGACAATGAAGCTTAGGAAAGCATAGGGGAAGTTGCTTGTGGTATTTTAATTGTGGAAGAAGTAGAAAGGAATTAAAGTGGAGGAAAAGACAAACCTGCCTTCGGTGGGAACCGAACCCACGACCTTCGGAGGACGCGTCCGATGCTCTACCAATTGGGCTACGAAGGCGGTCGGCCCCCCGTCCACTTATTGGGTATTTATGCACGTATTATCCTCGGGGTGTTAGGCAGCGCCACTCGTAGCCATGGTGGCGTATGGGGAACATACTTTCTTGCCAGGAGGCGTCACGTAGAACGTGAACTTAGATGCGATGGCTGCTGCCCAATAAGCCCTCGCATGCTACCTAAGGCAACAAGTCTGCCGCAACGAGGCCCAAGCTATGAAATAACGAAACGGAGGGGTCAAGGGCTCGTTCTTTTTTGTTAGAAACAACTTAATGAGCAAACAGACAATGAAGCTTAGGAAAGCATAGGGGAAGTTGCTTGTGGTATTTTAATTGTGGAAGAAGTAGAAAGGAATTAAAGTGGAGGAAAAGACAAACCTGCCTTCGGTGGGAACCGAACCCACGACCTTCGGATGACGCGTCCGATGCTCTACCATTGGGCTACGAAGGCGTCGGCCCCCCGTCCACTTTATTGGGTATTTATGCACGTATTATCCTCGGGGTGTTAGGCAGCGCCACTCGTAGCCATGGTGGCGTATGGGGAACATACTTCTTGCCAGAGGCGTCACGTAGAACGTGAACTTAGATGCGATGGCTGCTGCCCAATAAGCCCTCGCATGCTACCTAAGGCAACAAGTCTGCCGCAACGAGGCCCAAGCTATGAAATAACGAAACGGAGGGGTCAAGGGCTCGTTCTTTTTTGTTAGAAACAACTTAATGAGCAAACAGACAATGAAGCTTAGGAAAGCATAGGGGAAGTTGCTTGTGGTATTGTAATTGTGGAAGAAGTAGAAAGGAATTAAGTGGACGAAAAGACAAACCTGCCTTCGGTGGGAACCGAACCCGCGACCTTTCACCGTAGGTGACGTTCTTGCTTGTGAGTCACTCCTGTATCTTTTCCTTCTTCCACGCCGTCGTAGACAATCTCTTCTCGCCAGCTATGGTGAGGGCATTGTCTAAAACAATGACGCTACCAGCTGAAAAATCCTGCAGTACGTCATTCAACGAGCCCTGAAAGCGATTGTCGTTCATTTCCTCGTGGTAGTGGCCTGTATTTTGGCCGCCGAATATATCCAAGCAATCGTCGACGAAGCCATCCTCGCTGCCGATATGCATCACGATTAGGCGCTGACATACCCCAGAAGATGGTTTAAGACCCGTAGTCAGACTATTTCCTCGAGAGAACAGGCGTCCGCGCTTCTGTACCACGGTGTCTATCCACACGATAGACCGAGTGTGTCCCGCCGTCACCAATGTGTCTTCCAGGAAGAAGACCTTTCGAGTTCCACCCGATAGCACTCCACTCATGGAGCAGCCATTCCGCCAATCGGCGATGTCATCCCTATCGATAACCAGCGAGTTTCGGGTTCTCTTTTCGTGCTTGAAGCCGATCTCGGCGAGCAAGGTACGCACAGTACACCTGCTTAGGGATAGGAGTTCCATATGCTCCTAGAACTCGGTAGTTATCTTCTCGACCGTCGGTATCTCGTGGCGCTGAAAGAAATCTTGCACACATGACCTCAGCGTGCACAGTGTGAAGCTGTCAAATTTCGCGCTGCGTCTTCTCCGCATTACGTGGGCGCGTTCGCAAGCGCGTCGTCAGTTTGCCACCCGAAAATGCGAAGCTTTTAACTTCCTCCCTCACCCTGACACAGTCTTTACGCTACACCGAGCACGTCGGCGACAAACTTGCTCGTGTCCTCCACGCTGTGTTCAGGCTCCCTGTTGCGCCAATACGTGTAGCAGTGGACGATCATGTTGCGTGAATCGCTGTTCATGATGTGGCCGCTGCTGTTCTTGCCGAGCCTCCTTGGTGGTGTCGAGGCGACACAGGGCTTGCCGTACGGGCTTGTGTCGCCATCGAGGCGACACGAGGCTCGTACGCCAACAAAGGATCGCGTACCGATGTCACCTCGCTGGGCTCCATGGCGCTATAACTGCCACTGAATGCCATGCGCGAACTCACGAGATTGCAGGTTCGCAACTGCAATATAATAATAATAATAATAATAATAATATAATAATAATAATAATAATAATAATATTATTATTATTATTATTATTATTATTATTATATATTATTATTATTATTATTGTCATGGAGAAGTGCGCCCCTGTGGTGTTTGGTGCCGTGGCCACGAAGAGTGGCAACGAAGTAGTGTCGTTTGACCACGCGAGTCGACGAAGGTGATGAAAGGTGGCGGCGTATGGCCGCTAGGACAAAAGAAAGACGGAGCGTGGCGCGTGGAACGGGCACGTGAGGCGCCATGTTTGGGAGATGGAAGGCGGCGTTCCACCAGTGCGGACGTGGCAGAGGAGCTCTCTACCGGAACCACGGTCGAGGCGTAGTCCCGAGTGCCTGGCGGCTCCAAGAGCCGGAGTGTATGGCTTCGCTTGGCACCGAGCTGCCGACTGTGTTCACGGAACGTCCTGACGAGCCGCCCGTGCCACCAACAGTACCGTCGGGTGTAGGCCCGAGTGCTGTATCGCCGGCAGACAAGCTCTTGACCATGTCCATCGGCTCTGTGGGGCCTCAGCTCCACCGTCTTCTTCGTGTAGTTAAGGAAGGCCGCGGTTGGAATTCGAGGAAATCATGAAGCGACTAAACCACCACTCCGATCCCAGGTCATCCGAGTTACTTGGGCGCTTTCGCTTCCAGAGGCGAGACCACCTCGCTAAGGAATCTGTAAAAGACTATGTGACAGCTCTGCGAACCTTGGAGAAGGACTGCAACTTCGGCTACGTGGACACCACGAGTGCAGGTCGTGATACATTGGGTGCAAGCGCAGAAGCCCAGTTCCAAGAAGGGAGTACAAGGCTTCCTTTGGAAGTTATGCTGCGAGACAGATTGGTACGTGGAATCCACGATTCTAATCTTTTAACAACGGTTGTTAGCTGAGAATAAGCTAACGTTTAAAAAAGCGCACGAGATCGCTGTGACGGCCGAATCAACCAAGATTAGCAGAGAGATTCAAGCGAGTTAGCAACAGGCCGACAGTTTCAGCGTACGTCGTCTGACTTTTTCGCGAGCGTCCCACGAGCAAGGCGCCGGAGTGTTCCCATGTTTAGCAGATCACAATGCCGACAAATGTTTCTTCAAAAATGCTACATCTAACTTCTGCTGCAAAAAGGGTCCGATCACGAAAGCTTGCCTGTCTAGAAAGGCTAAGCCAAGGAAGCACCAAGAAAGCCATAATTTAGAGGAGAAGGAAAAAGTTTTAGAGCGACAGGAAGACAGCCTTTTTACTGTTTTTCACACCGGTCTAGAGATCGAAACAACAGCCAAGTTTGTTGTGAGAGTTCGACTATCTGGTCGTTCACTCTAGATGGAAGTAGCCTCAGGAGCGGCGTTCTCTATAATAAATGTAGCGACGTTCGCCAGTCTCTGGCCTGAGGATGCTCCAGTGTTACGTGAACGAAAGATCACTCTGCGGACGTGTTCGGAAGAATGCTTGGAGATCTTGGGCTCCGTTCTCGTCGATGTTTCATTCAACAACAACATGGTGTGGCTTCTATTGCTCGTAGCCGGAAGTGCTGGAGCCAGCTTGCTTGGAAGAAGCTGATTCGGCAAACTGGGAATTGCCCTACATGGGCTGAACAACCTCACGGAAACAGCAGTTGACGCTATATTAGCCATGTTTTCGTCGGTGTTCAGTGAAGGTTTACTTGGCCATTTAGGAGCACCTGTATACATAGACCTTCTGAGGGAGCAACACCCAAGTTTTTGAACAGCAGGCAAGTTCCATTTGCATTGCGCGATGCCGCATGTCGAGAACTCGACAAACTCCAGGCGCAGGGCATCATTGAGCCAATTTCCGCTTCTGAGTGGGCCACTCCAATTGCCCTTGTGAGGAAGAAGGAAGGGTCACTACGATTGCGTGGGGACTCCAGGAGCACAATGAACGCAAGCCTCAGGTCAACTGCGTATTCTCTGCCAACGGCAGCTGAGTGACTAGCAACGCTTCGCGGAGGGCATATCTTTCCAAAGATTGACTTGGACAAGCTTACCAGCAGTTGCACGTCCACAACGCCACTTCAGAGACACTAACTATAAATACGATTAAAGCCTGTACGCAGTAAAAGGTCTCCATTCGGCGTTGCAGCCTCGCCATCCATATTCCAGCGCTTCATGGATACTATGCTCGCTGGACTTCCCGGTGTTGGCGCTTATTTAGATGATATTCTCATCATATGAGCATCGAGCGAGGAGCATTTACAGCAATTGGAAGCAGTTTTACAGTGCTTGCAACAAGCAGGTCTCAAACCAAACAAGGAAAAATGTATATTTGGCGTACGTGAAGTGCAGATTTTGGATACATAGTGAGCTCCAAAGGAGTTGATCCTGCTTCCGAAAAAGTTGAAGCAATAACGAGTGCGCCAGAACCAACAAATAAGTCGGAGATACAACTTATCATTCTTAGGAATGATAAGTTTTTATACTCGGTTTTTCCGAGACAAAGCGACCACAGCCGAACCATTGCATCGCTTGTAAGATAAAAAAGTTATGTGATGGTGGGACGAATCGCAGAAGGCGGCAGTCACCAAACTCAAGGAAGCGTTGCGTAAATACACAGTTCTTCCGCACTACAACGACTCTCGTCCACTGATGCTGAGCCGTGAGGCTTCGCCTTATGGCATAAGAGCTGTTCTTGCTCAGCTGGACGAAAGCGGACACGAAATACTAGTGGCGTTTGCGTCAAAGACACTCGGCAAATGTGAGAGAAACTACCCCTAGCTTGACAGGGAAGGACTTGCTATTGTGTTTGCCGTCACGCATTTTCATCAGTACATGACTCTCGGCATGTAATCATAGTTACTGATCATAAGCAGCTCCTTGGAATAAGTTGCCCGAAGAAACAGATTCAGCAAGTGTTGTCACCCGGGATGCTTCGCTGGTGTGTGATTTTGAGCGGATGTGACCACTAGATATTGTACCGGGAAGGTAGAACACGTCAGAATGCAGATGCGCTCAGTCGCCTCCTTTTCCTTCGGTTATCGATGAAGCTTCAACGTCAGGTGACGTGTTGATGATCGAAGGGTTGCGCAAACCTCCCTTGACTGCCGAGAACATAGGAAGGCTGAAAGCGGAAGATTCCACACTTCCTCTAGTTTATGGGGGGTTACAGACAGGATCAACGAAGTCGTGGAAGGCTACAAACTTCCAAACCTACAAGAGTCGGGTACAAGAACTTTCCACGCTCCGTGCTTGTGTTTTACGGGGCGCATGGGTTGTGATTCCTGCAGAGGCTAGAGGGAAAGTTTTGACTCTCCTTCAAGCTAACCACCCAGGAATGACTATGATCAAGCGCTTCGCTCGCAGTCACCTATTGTGGCCTGGATTAGAAGCCGACATCGAGAACAAGGTGCTCTCGTGTGACACCTGCTAAATGTACAGTCGTCTGCCGCCTGCAGCCGCAGCGCCAGAGTAGCTCCGTCCAAATGAACCATGGGAGGTCGTGCACGTTTATTTCAAGGGGCCGGTGAACAAGCAGTTTTTAGTAGTAGTGGATGCGATCATCAAATGGTTAGAAGTAAGGCAGTGCCGTCTCAATCAACTTCCGTAGCAATCGATTTGCTCCGATCCCTGTTCGCCACTTTTGGCATACGTGAAGTGATAGTTTCTGACAACGCCACAGCATTCGTTTTATTAGAATGCGACGCTTCTTCACGTTGAACATGATCAAACACATATCAGCTCCATACCACCCGGCATCAAATGGGCAAGCTGAGCGTATGGTAGCTCAGACGAAGATGGCGCTCGACAAACTAACGAACGGAAGCATCTCTTGCCGGTTGGCACGGTTTTCATTTAAGGAACATACGACATCGCAGACTACAACGCAGAAGGCGAGTGCGGAATTAATTATTGGTAGGCAGCTTTACTGCCATCTAGATGCTCTACATCCCCGGAAAGGCATCCAAAACGGGAGGGTGGAGCGTAGAAAACATTATGCACCAGGTGAGAAGGTGTGGATAAACAACTTCCACAACAATCTCGCGTGGCTACTAAATCTAGTAGTTAAAGAATGTGGCAAGAGATCGTTTGTAACAATGACGCAGGATGGCACGCGGCATCGCCGTCATGTTGATCATATAAAATGAAGACATACGGTGATCGGAAAGGCAGTTCAGGAATCATCCTATTATGCATATCCAGAAAAGGAATCACTTGAGGAGAGACATTTGACAACAAGGCAGGCCGGATATCCGCCCACGGTGTATACTTATTTTTTAATGCATACCCAGATTCGGTCACTGAAGCAGCGACGAGCGACCCAACGCAGCGAGCAGATGTTCAACCGCCACGTTTCAAACTGTGTGCCTCGTAGTCGTTATGGCCGTGTTCTGAAAGCACCCGAACGACTAGGAGTTATAACAGATGAACTTCGAATGGACGGTGTTATGTGTTACAGGTCACTAGAGGGGGAAGTATTGCATATCAGCAGCAAAGCAGCGTCGACCAGGCACTATGAGCTCGTGACTGCGCCGTGGTTCGGCAGCATTCCAGATGAAATAAAAGGCATTTTATAATACTGGCCAACTCCATCGTGGCTTTGCCACAGTATGGACCCATTCCAGCTGACCATCATCGAGGAGATGTGGGTGAAAGTGGCGCGAGCGCGATTTGCGGCTTAGGACCGATATTGCTGCCAACTTTGGCCGACTTAATGCCTATGTCAGTCCTATGCCGGCGTGGTGCCTGGGTCAACTCCTTTCCATATATATATAACTCGTTTCCGGGATGAAAACGGAGGGCAGGAGAGTATCCACCGACTCAGCATCAAACCATAAGCTTATGAGAGCTAGAATTTTTCCGCACTTGGGTCCTTAGGCTGCGCTGCCAGAAAGCAGCACACAATGCACTTAGCGTAATGTCAGCAGAGAACCCAAGCGCGCAGCTCCGGCGTTGTCTTCTGGGACCTTCTGTGACTCGAGCCAAGGCCAGGGCAACGGCATTCGTCCTGTAAACACTACTTCTCCCTGCCACCTCACGCAGGAGCCAATGTAGAAGAGCACAGGCATCAAAAAGCGCGTGACCGGAAGAGCCGAGAAGAATCATCTTGGAAGTCGCGATTCTTCCGGAAGAAACGTTCATGTGAATGTGTAAATAAGCCCCAGTTATAACAATTCCTCGTGCCCTCGATCCTCACTTGGCATGTTGTCATCCTCGAGACGGATGGCAGGTGGCAGGGAAAGGTGGTTCTGTGTCGCAGAATCCAACAGCGCACAGTCCGCGACGGACTGCGGTGTGCGCGGGAGGTGTGTGCCTTACCGGGGTGAAGGTTAAGGACAAGTGGGGGTGCCTACGGGTAGTTGTTTTTGTGTTGATAGTCTTCTTATTTCATAGTGTTTTGTGTTAACCTTAATAAACCTTCCTTCTTGTTGAGCTTATTGGCGGCTATAAACTTCATCCTTTGCGGCAAGACGGCCCGAACCCCTACACATTATACTGTTGCGCACTTATCAAAACACTAATTTTTGTCGTTAGTGTTACTCACAGGCTCCTTCAGGCCGGGAATGAGCTACAAGATGTTTTGGTCTTGGGCGAGCAACTTTTTCTACCTCAGGTTCACCCATGAACTCACCAGCTCGATAATTCTTTCCTGTCTTCGAAATTCGAAAGCGTATTTTCGGGCTTTTTGAGGTGTCCGCTTCGCGACTGATCGCTCCACCATAGATCAAACGACGGTCAGCAAATTCCAAGGGGGTTCTTTAATACTTGAGGGAAGAGAACCCAAAGAGAGCAGAGCCTTAAGTGGCGGCGTACAAGATTTATTTTGTTCGATTCACCGAGCAGAGTAGTCGAAAAGTTAAAACTGCATTTTTGAAGATAATGATAAACTTGGTTTTAGGAATGAATTAGACGAGGGTGGCAATCCAGGCTTCTTTGTTGTTTGTTCTAGTGCTTGCTGAGCGCGTGAAAGGGACACAGACAAAAGAAAGAGACGTACACACACCGGCGCCAATATCAACAATACTTTATTTGCTTCACCTGCCGACTTATACACCTCTCTGCCCACGACTGTCTCATGAACATTTCTCAAAACAACAATAACATTGATAACGAGACATGATCACTTACAAGGTAGATAAGCAGGGTGCATACGTATTCAGTAAAAAACGTCAACACAACAGGCGCGGAAAATACAATTAATTCTTTTGTGCTCAGAGATAATGAAGGTTCGTTAACACACTCGTCACCGAACCGATCAATTTGTTCAGCTTCAATAATTAGCGTTGTAATTTCGCACTGAATACTGCTCACGACAGCAGTCCCACGAAATTTTGGTTTGCATGTACAGCTCTGGCAATGTTGTGGCAGAGAACCGTCAAGTGGCAGCCGTGCTACTTTATTGCAGTGCTCTCTGAGCCGAACATTTAAGACAGCGGCAGGTTCGGTGACGTGTGCTTTGGCAAACCTTCACTATTTTTAAGTACAGATGAATTGCGTTTTCGGCGCGTGTTGTCTTGATGCTTTTCATTGAGTGTCTATACATCCTGGTTATCTGCCTCTTAGGGGACCTTGTCTCGCTTATCAACGTTATTGTTCTTTTGATAAGTGTTCACGTGACAGTCGTGCGCATGTAGGTATCTATCGGCAGGCCAAGGAAATAAACGATTGTTGTTAGTAGCGCCAGCGTGCGTACGTCTCTTCCTTCGGTCCGTGTCCCTTTGGTGCGCTCGACTTGCAGTAGATATGAAAGCGGAATTTCATTATAAATGCTTGCTAAATGCTCTTCTTTTATCTCAGTTCTACTTTTCTCGGTTGGTATGGAGAAGCGCCAGTGAAGAAGTCCGGTATATGCATAGGTTCCAAGGTAGCTCCTTTGCCCAGTGACATTTTCCTAGTTCGAGTGGACCGCAACATTCAGTGCATTAGACAGCTTAGCTAAAAATTTCCTTCTGTGGATCATTTATTGGTTATATTTTATGGAGCTTAACATGGGTGCAATGAGGTGAATGGCCCAAACGTGGCTCGCGAATGTGACCAGGGTCCACATCCGCGAGACATTTCGGTTTACCCATGTGATGGCCAAACAAAACTATAGTTTTTAATACAGTTCTTAAACGTTCTTTGCGTTATTTTACCCAACCACACTGTTGCATGTACAGTCCTAGATCGAAATATGCCTTACCTCAGCCCAAATGGAGCCCTTCCAATTTTGTAACAACAGAATTGCATGCTCCAGGGGGGGGGGGGGGGCAGTGGATAATCTTTTGTTCACAGAAGAAAGCTTTTGAAAACAGGGTATCAAGGTTCAATGCCGCAGGATTCCCAGAACGCAATTAATTGGTTTAAAAAAAATCCAAGGCGGGGGCAAAGCAACTCGGACAGTGCAAGTGGTGTGAAATCCATCAGCTTCCAGAAACCGCCCAAAGAAGCGCTGTAGCTGTTCTTCCAAATAATTTTGTCAAGCCGTACGGCAAGTGAAGTTGTCTTCAAGGGAGTCTTCAGACGCGAAACGTCCTGACTCTGACCTCAGTGCGAATTTGGAAGCGTTCGCTAGGCCTCGCAGTGCTTTGGAGGTGTTTCCAGAAGCGCAGCACCAGAACGAAATGGGGGTGTGCGGAGACAAATTCCGACTACCCAAGTGCCCATCAGCTTCGCTAGCCTGGCGCGACAAATGTAAGCTTTATTATTAAGGTAAAAAAACTTTATTGGCTCATAATCGCGGCGTCCGACCGTCCGTCCGTCCTTCTGTACTATGTAACGCTGCCAGGTGTGAACTCTTCCGCTCACACACTCTCGGCAATCACGAGAAGGAACAGCGGCACGTAGTTGCGCCGCCACAGCTGTGGCCCCTCCCCCTTCACTCTCTCAGCAATCACGTGATGGCCCAGCGGCGGGGCGGCGGCATCGACCGCCCGTCCGTCCGTCCGTGCCGCCTCACACAGCGCCGCGTGCGGCAGTGCTCCTTCATCGGACGTCTCGTTGCAGCTGTCGAGTAGTCGGATGGCTCCCGCGGCGCGAGGATGATTCCACGGCAAGCGGTTCGGAGAAGCGCCCCAAGAATGTCGATTCCCTCGATAGCAACGTCAGAAGAAAAATGAGCGAAGCGCATAAGGCGGGTGAATGCGGACGAATGAGCGAATGTGTGCACTCCCAGTGGTATGGGCACAGGCTTTTGCCGAACACACTTTGGATTGTACAGTGTCCTTCAATTTTCTTTTATATTTTTCTAAGTGGTATACGCTGCGGCATATTATAATAAAAGTAGTGTTGTCAGAACTACTTGTATGTGCTTCGTAGTTGCATTTAAATTAAACCCAAACAGCGAAAATATGTCACTATTTCGGGATTACTACTTTCACGCAATTGCGAATTTCTTCCGTTGCTTCTGAGAGTATAACAAGTAATAGGTGCGACAGGAATCATAGGTTTGTTACATGCGAAAATCCCCGTTGGTCTTGCGACGCACGCCATTGGGTCATGCTTCTGACTAATAAAAACCATGTAGTGTCCTTGAATGTGTGCATATGTTGAAATGTTGGGGTCTTCTTCCATTCAACCTTCATGGAAGACGGTCCCATTGCCACTTATTGGGCTAGTAAAAAGTTGGCGTGTATATGTTATTCCGGAAACAGAGTAACAATCGACTACTACATTGCGCAGCCGGGGTAAGTAAGAATGTTGAACTGGTAATACGTCTCGTTCATATATATTTTAGTGTAGGAGTAGCAGGGCCTGTCAATGTCTGGTAAATATAAGGATACTACCTGTTCGGTTAAGGAGCTGAAATGGCAGAGGAGAATGGCGTAAATGCTTGACTGATTTGTTGAAGGACGCTTACACAGGTCTCAATCATAATCAAGCATAAACATCATAAAAGCAAGTAGAACAATCGGAAACAAAATATATCTATTGGGAGCCGTATGACATCCTACTTGCAAACAATCAATTCGCAAGTCGCGACACGTGCACAAGGATTACAGGTGGAACAAGCAATAAGAGCGGCAGCAGTCACTGATGTAACACACTAAGTTTCCCCGGACTTTCATTCAAACCGCCTGCGATTGTATTGAAATTAAAGATGAAAAATGATTCGCGTGCTTCCCTGCCATGATGCGTTCGGAAACCAGACTCGAGAATCGTGCTGTGATGTTGTCAATGAGTGGCCCATTACGTTAGCATGTTTTGATATTGGAAGGTGAGGATGTGAGAGATATTACCGTATGGTTGTTAAACCGATATCGGAAAGGTGGTTCAGTTGCTCCTTCATATTGCAATTTTGCAGATTGAGCATTCAAGGAGATAAACTACATTACGCGTGTCACAGTTATAGCCACCATTTATTTTCATGCTGAAGTTAGATGCGGTGATGTTTGCGACAAGTGAAGTGGTCATATGGTTGCACACTCTCTAACGAGGTTTGTTGCAAGAGATGACACCCAAACACGCGAAAATATGTCACTATTTCGGTTTACTAACTTTCACGCAATGGCGAATTCTTCCGTGCTCTTAGAGTATAACAAGTAATAGGTGCGACAGGAATCATAGCTTTCTTACATGCGAAAATCCGTTGGTCTTGCGACGCACGCCATTGGGCCATACTTCGAATAATAAAAAACCGTGTAGTGTCCTTGAATGTGTGCATATGTTGAAATGTTGGGGTGTTCTTCCATTTAACCTTCATGGAAAGACGGTCCCATTGCCACTTATTGGGCTAGTAAAAGGTGGCGTGAATATGTTATTACGGAAACAGAGTAACAATCGAACTACTTACATTGTGCAGCGGGATAAGTAAGAATGGTGAACTCGTAATACGTCTCGTTCATATACCGGGTGTTCAAAGTTAAGCTTTATGATTTTTTTAAAATTAGGCGCTCGAAGGCACGTGAGAACCACTTGTGCAATAAGTTAAGCGGCAGGGGGACAGAAAGTTAGATGATAATTATCGCTGTCAGCAGCCCAATTAACTAAAATTTAATAATTAACTTGTTACTGGCTGCGGTAACGTTGGCATGTTTATATTGAAAAAATGTAGGCAGTGGTGCTTGCACACAGTTTCAGTTGGAAGATTTTTCTAGCACGCCTGTGCTCCGCGATACCGGCTCCAAAAGTTTACTTGTCTTTCGGCATGATTACGCATGCAAGAGGGGAGGGTCCGAGCAAAGCTCCTCCCTAAAGTGAGCATCTGTTGTGTGCGCTGTTTAGTGTTGTGAAGAGGGGTGGAAGCGTAGGCATAGGTGATAACAGTTACCCTTGCCCTCGCGGCCGTCGAATCAAAAATCGAAGAACCCTTGCAACCAGTGTCGTAACACGCAACTGCAGAGCCTCTACCGATAGTGGCAGATACCAGTGGCGAGATAATGTGTGCGAGCGGAGAATCTGGATGCCTGTGCGCGTGCGTAATAATGACTAGAGAACGGGCGTGGTCGTTGCCTGCCCCGCCACGGTGTCTAGTGGCTACGGTTACTCGGCTGCTGATCGAGGGTCGCGGGTCGAATCCCGGCCGCGGCGGCTGCATTTCGATGGAGGCGAATGTGGAGGCCCGTGTGCTGTGCGATGTCAGTGCACGTTAAAGAACCCCAGGTGGTCAAAATTTCCGGAGACCTCCACTACGGCGTCTCTCATAATCAGAACTGGTTTTGGGACGTTTAAACCCACAAATCAATCAATCAATCAATGTGGTCGTTGCCTGGGCTACGCGAATAGCGTGACTGCTGATGTCCGAGTACGGTAACTTTTATTGAAATCAAGAGCAACAACTCCACCAATAATAACTGGAAACAGTTTTATCCTTGCTAACGCATATTTCCTGCTGCTACATAAGCTTATTTCGGTCATGCACAAATCTCATCGAAACTCTTCACCTGTCAAGACTTCAATGCCCCAAAAAGTGTTCAAAATGCCTGCCTTCGGCAGCAACGCAAAGCATGAAGCGCTCTCGCGTCGACTCGATGACTCGGCGCACTACTTCTGCAGGAATACTCGCACAGGCAGATGTTATCCTGTCCTTCATGTCATTAACATCGCTGGGATCTGTTACGTAAACTCGATCTTTAACGTAGCCCCAAAGGAAAAAGTCGAGCGGAGAAAGGTCAGAGATCTTGGTGGCCAAAACATCGCTCCTGCGCGCCCATCCACTGTTGTGGAAAACGTCTGTCCAACCAGTTCTTCGCCCTGGTAGAAAAATGTGGTGGTGCTCCATCGTGCTGAAACCATACTTGGCGCAGGTCATTCAGGGAAAGACTGCAGACAAGGTCATCAATGACAACACCTAATATTTCTTTTGCGTACATCTTTCCGTTCAAGTTGTCCTCAAAAAAGTGAGGTCCGATGATCCTGTCCCCGAGTATGCCGCACCACACATTCACACTCCAGCGAACTTGCATGCTTGTGACTGCCTCAGCCAGTGTGGGTTTTCTTGTGCCCAATAATGGGCGGTGTGAAGATTAACACTTCCTTTTCGGCAAAACCGAGCTTCATCAGTCCAAATTACTCTGTGCAAAAAGTCATTTTCTTGATCAGTTTTGATGAGGCCCCAAATGCAGAAGTCACTCGCCTTTCAAAGTCCGCCTCATTTAGGTCCTGATGAAGGGTAAACGTGATATGGATGGAACTTGTGCTTTCTTAGAACATTTGTGACTGTTCGACGCTTGCGACCGCACTTATCGGCAATCTGTCGGATGCTGAGCTCTGGCATCGAGGTTACGCGCGAGACAACGTCGATTTCAAAGTCCTTCATCGACGATTGCCTTCGTGGTCCGTCTTGGAAGGTGGACAGAGCCTGTTGTGCAAAGCGTCGAAATAGGTTTATGAAAGTGGGCCTTGTTGGAAGGGGACGGTGTGGGTGGCGAGACGCGTAAAGCTCCATTGCTAACGAAGCGTTGCCATTCATTTCAGCCATTGCAAGCACCACGTCTACTTTTTCTTTGGTAGAATACCTCACGCCAGAAGCAGCCATATTAGCTCGAAAGGACTGCACGTGGATTTCCTTGGTAGACCTTCAATGCAGAGACGCTGTGCTACCGGAGGCACCCAGGACGTCAAGCTAATGCGTTCACAAGAGATGTCTCCGTGTGATCTAAAGTCACGAAAAAACGTCTCCTGTTATCGCGTTCATCAGGATCACGCGTAAGGCTCCTGGCGCACCGCGCTGTCACATTTTGATTTCGCCGGCCGAGAGGGCGAGGGGTAACTGTTATCACCTATGCCTACGCTTCCACCCTCTTCACACACTAAACAGCGCACAAAACAGATGCGTCACTTTAGGGAGGAGTCTTTGCGCGGACCCTCACCCTCTTGCATGCGTAATCTGCGAAAGACAAGTAACTTTGGAGCCGAATATCTCGGAGCACAGGCGTGCTAGAAAAAATCTTCCAACTGAAACTGTGTACAAAACACCACGGCCTACATTTTTCAATAGAAACATGCCAACTACCGCAGCCAGTAAAAGGTTAATTATTAAATTTTAGTTAATTGGCTGTTGACAGCGATAATTATAATCTAACTTTCTGTCCCCCCTGGCCGCTTAAACTTATTTGCACAAGTGGTTCTCACGTGCCTTCGAGCGCCGAATTTAGAAAAATCATAAAGCTTAACCTTGAACACCCGGTATATTTTATTGTAGGAGTAGCAGGGCCGTCAATGTCTGGTAAATATACAAGAATACTACCTGTTCGGTTAAGGAGCTGAAATGGCAGAGGAGAAGGGCATAAATACGTGAATGATTTGTTGAAGGACGGGTACACAGGTCCAATCATATCAAGCATAAAACGTCATAAAAGCAAGTAGAACAATCAGAAACGAAATATATCTATTGGGAGCCGTATGACATCTACTTGCAAACAATTCGCAAGTCGCGACACGGCACAAGGATTACAGGTAGAACAAGCAATAAGGCGGCAGCAGTCACTGATGTAATTACACTAAGTTCCCCAGACTTTCATTCAAACCGCCTGCGATTGTATGGATTAAAGATGAAAAATGATTCGCGTGCTTCCCTGCCATGATGCGTTCGGAAACCAGACTCGAGAATCGTGCCTGTGATGTTGTGAAATGAGGGCCCATTCCGTTAGCATGTTTTGATGTTGGAAAGTGAGGAAGGGAAGAGATATCAGCCGTATAATTGTTAAACCGGTATCGGAAGGGTGATTCGGTTGCTCCTTCATATTGCTTTTGAGATTGAGCATTCCAGGAGATAAACTACATTACGCGTGTCGCAGTATGGCCCCCATTTATTTTCATGCTGAAGTAGATAGATGCGGTGATGTTTGCGACAGTGAAGTGGTCATAGGTTGCACATTATAATGAGGTTTGTTGCAAGGACGGCACCCATAGGTTTATTGCGCGCGCGATTTTAAATGCGAAGCATCCTTAGCGCACTTCTGCGACTTGAGCGTATCTATATATATCTATCTATCTATCTATCTATCTATTATCTATCTATCTATCTATCTATCTATCTATCTAATCTATTCTATCTATCTATCTATCTATCTAGCGCCTACGATTTTGTGCTCTCCTGGCGTTTTTACGAAAATTGGTATGCCACATTTTACGAAATGAGACATTTTTCGAAAATTGAACATCGGCTTCAGACGCGGGGAATGCTCTCTCGCCATTGGCGTTCAGCAAGCATATAATGTGATAGCCGGGCATCCCACCCATCGCGAGACTTAGAACCCACAAAACAGCACAGGTCATTTAGGCTTTTAAGAAAGGAAATCTAGAAAGCACCCCTGCCCATGCACCTGACTTAATTTGGAGCACACTGTAGCACAAGCACGTACAACATTGGCTTAGTATTTTAAGTTGTCTGGAACATGCTGTCTTAAGCAGATGCATTACTTAGAATCCTATGCGAATCTGTTTTGCACATAAACAGATATGTAGGGCCTAGTAGACGTCGTCAAAAAATTTATGACACGCGCATATTCATCCGGAAATTTCCGCGCTGGTGTCGCCCAGGCATTTTTTTCTTGGCGCATTGCCTAGCTTACCAAGCGTCTTCACAGCAACAAGAATGGTGTCATTGCTAATTTGAAAAGGTAATTTACACATACGAAAAATATAGTATTTCACATGAGTGTCCCTTTAGCCCTTTCGGCCCTGGTGTCTTATAAAAACTGCACGAACGTAAGCTGATCTAAACAGTGAGCTGAATCAGCAAGGAGTCAAAATATTGTCACGTTGACGTGACGGTCTTTCTTGAATACACAGGCAAAGGGACTGTGAAAGGAAGCAAATTTTATTCGGGCGAACTTGTGCCCAAAAGCCTATACTACGGCGGCGGCGAAAACAACATGCGCAGTCAAGCGTCGGCGGTAAGAATGAGCCGCGCTCTCCCCAGTCCGGCACTTATATTCGCCGCAAGGAACGCTTTCGAGCGCGAGCGTCTCGTGACATGGTGAAGCAAAACATGAGCCAGAGTTTTAACAAACGCAGCTCCAACGCTACAGCGACGCGCTTCCAACGCTACAGCGACGCGTCGGTGCAAACCGTGCAGCCGAAAGAAACTGTCACTGGAACACGAACGCTAGCACAGATAAATGCACGTGGCATTGCCCCCCCGGTGAAAAAGCATCGTCCCGATGCTGAAAAGAAGAAAAGAAAAACAATACGCGAGAACGCAGCAGTGACGACACACAACAATAACGACACGCAACGAAGAGAAAAAAAAAAAACTAAGATTGTCCGCTAACGTTCAAAAAACTTCTTCATGCGCACGACGTTGACGATTTCGGGGCGCGGTCGGCGTCTCTGAGATTGCGTCACTCCATCCGGAACAACTTCGTATGTCAGCGGCCCGAGACGTCGTGTGACCTTGTAAGGACCAAAGTAGCGGTGTAGGAGTTTTTCACTCAGGCCACGACGGCGGATCGGCGTCCACACCATCACACGGTCACCAGGCTCGTAATGTTGTTCCCGCCGTCGCAAATTGTAATGTTTAGCATCGGTGTGTTGCTGTCGGGTTTGAAGCAAGGCCTCAGCTCGCTCTTTTCGCAGCATGCTCGGAAAAGTTGATGTCAGTCGACTCTTAAACAGTTCCCAAGTCGTTAGAGTGCCTTCTTGGTTTTCGAACCACGAAAGCACCTCCACCAAATGTCACGTTGACGTGACGGTCTTTCTTGAATACACAGGCAAAGGGACTGTGAAAGGAAGCAAATTTTATTCGGGCGAACTTGTGCCCAAAAGCCTATACTACGGCGGCGGCGAAAACAACATGCGCAGTCAAGCGTCGGCGGTAAGAATGAGCCGCGCTCTCCCCAGTCCGGCACTTATATTCGCCGCAAGGAACGCTTTCGAGCGCGAGCGTCTCGTGACATGGTGAAGCAAAACATGAGCCAGAGTTTTAACAAACGCAGCTCCAACGCTACAGCGACGCGCTTCCAACGCTACAGCGACGCGTCGGTGCAATCCGTGCAGCCGAAAGAAACTGTCACTGGAACACGAACGCTAGCACAGATAAATGCACGTGGCAATATATTCAGGTATCCTCTGAAGTATCCTTTGTGTAGCTATGACAGCATGCGTAGGAGCTTCTTCAGCATCGTCCTCCACTGGGCACTATAGACGTGAGTGCAAACTGACCAATGGCGAAAATGACGAGAACGTGAGAAACGGCATCTTTGATAATACTGTAACGTATCATGGCTGAGACAACAGAGGTAGAAGGGGGGGACGTGTCTTGCTTTTGAAGCAGAGAATAAAGCGAGTGCTGCAGTTTTCCTCGACTCTCATGCATCACCATTGAATAAGCACGCCTCCTCAGCCTCCTCATCAACACCATTGTGTGGTGGAAGCTCTGGATACTCAACCGGCAACATGGTTCTGCAGCCACCCGATATCCGCCAAACTGCCGCCTCGCTGGACTGTCCCCGTTGCCACCGACGACAGTAAAGATGTCTCGGGATGAACACACGAAACTCGGAATGGGCACTTGCTGGAGCAACAGCGCCTGCCGCATTTCCACTGGCCCTTCTGTACCCGTCTCGGCCGCTCTGGGTCCGTGGCAGCGTCATAACCTGATCGAGGTTATCGATAACCTCCATCAGGTGATCGATAACCTGATCGAGGTTATGATCGAGGTTTTCCACACTCGGCGGAAAACATGGTGAAGGCGTGCATCAGTGTCTCACGCAGTACAAGTGGGTGAGCATCTTTGGCAAGCCCCAACTCAGCTGTCCAACTTTTTGTTAACGGGAATGGCGCTTGTGCGGTTTGATAACCCTGAGGACCTCCTTACGACGCGGCGTCGGTTGATGTCAGAGATGACGGAGTGCTTTGGGGACTCCATCGCAAAGAGGAAGCATGCCGAATATACGCTGCTGCAAAGAGCTCAAGTCCCAGGCGAGAATTGCCCTACGCATATAAAACTGTAGAGGGCTGGCTACGCAAGACAGTCAACCCTCGCATGACAGAGGAGGACAACGTCGGTCACGTTTTATAAGGCATTGCCGAGGAGGTCTACCATTTTCTCATTGGTGAAGAGAACCATAGAACAGTGGCTGACATCATACAGTATTCCCGTAGGTTCGCGACTCTGAAGATGCGGCGCATCACGCGTAAGTTCGGTAGGCTACCGAGTATGTGACCACAGTTGCAAGTGTAGACGATTGCTCGTCCTTTGATCTCGAATCGACAGTACGCAAAATTTTACGGGCAAAGCTGACCATGCACAGGCACTAGCTACCTCATGATGCGCCACCAACACCGGTCCCTTCGCAGTCATTGACCGCGTTAGGAACCTAACGTATGTGGTCGCGCGCGTAATGTCACAGGGACGCCGACATAGCACTGGCCATGTTGTGCACGTTTCGCGCCTCAAGCGGTATCAACCTGCCACACTCAGTTCTAACCGCCCAAAGCTGGGTTCGTCTGCGAAATGGGGAATGCAGAGTGCCATGCTTGGGACAAGAAAGGAAGAAGAGGATGCCATGTCGTGCGTTCCGGAACAGAGCACAAAGACGGTGCTCGACTCGTTGTGGTCTCTCTTCCATCACCTGTAAATAAAGACACCCCCTGACCCACAACAATATTTTGCTTTAAGTTCTCGCTGGCTAACTGTCGTAATTTTTCCAGGGCTAATAGATGCTCAAGTGCTTACTGACACCAATTACTATTGTCTATCATTTACGGATGGTCTACACTTAATCGCAGTCGTGATACACTAAATAAACGATGCATGGGCTGTGTGACTGCCACAACCCTGAATGCAGAACTTGTGGACAAAGTTCAGTGTTGGTTCGGACGGCGTCCACGTTATCCTTCTCTCTTACAATAGCTACAAGTGAACACGAATTGGTTTCTTTCTAAAAAGAATAATAGTGACGAATCTTTGCCTAATGGATGAAACTATTTACAAACTGGAAAGTGCGGGGTGTGGAATACGACGACGACGAGGTACGTCCGATACTTTTCTCTCGCAGATATTCGCGACAGAAGTTTCTTCGAAGTCGATCACGATTGTGCGATGTACTATAATGTTAGATTTGATGAGGAGTTGAACGGCCAAACGTTGGTCATTCATGTTCTAATGATGAGCTATTTATCACGAGGCCTAGCACGAGTCTCATTCGCACCTTTCGGAGTTGCTAGCTGATGAATGGCTGCTATCACACTAGTTTTGTAGGGCTTGTGTATTATCATGCTCAAAAGGTGAAAAGACAGCGATTTCAAGTTGCACCATATTGTACTTTTCAAGAACTAATCCCTCGTGTACTATATATATAAGACAAATCGCCGGCCCCGTCACGGTGGTCTAGTGGCTATGGCACTCGGCTGCAGATCCGAAGATCGCGGGATCGAATCCCGGCCGCGGCGGCTGCATTTCGATGGAGGCGAAATGTCGAGGCCCGTGTGCTGTGCGATGTCAGTGCACATTAAAGAACCCCAGGTGGTCGAAATCTCCGGAGACCTCCACTACGGCGTCTCTCATAATCAGAACTGGTTTTGGGACGTTAAACCCCACAAATCAATCAATCAATGAATCAAGACAAATCGCCGTATGTTATACTACAGTAATGGCGTGCTCTGAGTGTTCCTCATACTGATGAGGAACACTTTTCTGACAGAAAGAAGTGCAGGGCTCAAACTGTTGCATTGACTTTCGCGAACTAGAAATATTGCTTTGATACAGCCACAATGTCAGTGCCAATGGCCAGTTTTGATCAACTCTCAACATTTTTGATTAACTTCTCAATAATTTTATAATGCCTTTTTTGATGTTGCTCAATCATTTCTCCACATTTTTTCAACGAAAGTTTTTATAAAGGTCAATTTTGTATTTTCGACCCATGTGCTTCACGACGACATCACCATGGCACATATCCGCCCCATTAGAAGAATTCGATCTGTGTTTAGCCTCAGAACGATGCCCCAGTACCAATGGTCCCTTGATGCCAAATCCTTCATGTCGTTCGTCACCGTCACCTGCAGATGACATTTCTAAGATGATTGCTGCCCATCTTCCTGCAGAGAAAACAACAGCTCTCCATTGCTTTCTGCTGTCTTATCGCGATATCTTTGATTTGGACAATGGTCCTCTTGCACAAACATGTGTTGTCACCCATCGCATCGACATCGGTGACGCCAGCTCCATAGAGTTAATATACAGATTCTAAATGCAAGGCTGGGCCGCGGAGGGCGCGGTCCCGCCCGCGCGCCGCCCTGTTGCAATGTGTCAATGTGGCCAGCCCAAGTATTACTGAAAGAGCTAAAAACAAGTGTAGGTCATCTTATGCGGATTCCTTAAACACGAACATTCTTACGAAGATTAAGGGTGAATCTTAAGCTTACTGAGAGCGCCATCTCAGCATGTATAATTAATATATTTCATGATGTACGCACTCGGTCAACAAAGCATTGTTTCGGATGTTTCTTTTTGCTTTCGGACGCGTAGTGTTCGGTTCCTACAGTCTCGTTGTTGGATATGACACGTGTGATCGCGCGGTGATATCAGTTGACGCGATGGCGCTTTCATGCTGTTGCGTTATGGTTGTTACGGCCGACCTCTCTCTTTTTGATCGTAGCTGGGTAAGCGACGGAATCGTAGCAGGGTAAGAAGTAATGACGCGGGTACCAGCTTGACAGCCGGGCCAGCCGATCTGTAAGGTCGTGCCTCAGCCCGCCTCAGCCGCAATGTATATACATACAGGGAAAGTCACACGGACTCGTATGGTTTGCGCCGAAAAAGCAATCTGCGCCCGAAAGAATGAATCATGCTTTACAGGTACGTACGTTGAGTATCGCAGACAGGCCGCTCGGACACGGCGATAATCGGCAAGGTTCCACTCAGCCTTGTCGACAAGGTTCCACACAGCCTTCGAGATCACCGCGCCTCTGCGCCATTTCGGAGGGTATGTGTTTGCATATTTTGTTGCCAGATCAATACCGGTTACTATCGCCAAGGATAGCCAGCGACTCACTAGCTGGCAACGTGAACGTTGCAACGTCTACTCCGGGGATCCCCCTCCATGCACGGGCCCTATGGGGAGTTTTGCCTCTAGAGTCAGTATATTAACTGTGTGGCTAGCCCCGTTCACAGGTGGCCGATCTAGTCTCTGCAATCGAAAGGGCCATCATACAACTAGAGGTGGGCTACATGATGGAGAAGGACATTACTGAACCTCCGAGTAGCGCATGCGCATTCCCGGTTGTTTTAATAAAAAGCTCGTGGTGCTTCTGCATAGACTACCGTCACCTTAACAAAATAACCAAGAGAGATGTCTATGCACAGCCCGCTCAGATGCGCCTTCGACTGCCTTCATGGATAGAAATACTTTTCATCCATTGACCTCCGTTCGGGCTATCGACAGATTACCGTAAATGAGATCGACTGAGAAAAAACAGCCTGCCTAACGCCGGATGGGCTGTATCAATTCAAAGTGATGCTTCTGGATTATGTAATGCACCAACTACGTTCGAGCGTATGATGGATTCCCTTTTGCGAGGATTGAAGTGGTCGACATGCTTATGTTACCTCGATGATGTGGCTGTTTTTTCACCGACCTTTGAAAGCCACCTGCAGCGCGTCAGTGCCGTCCTTTCTGTGTTTGGTGACGCTGGACATAGCCGAATTTGTCGAAATGCCATTTCGGTCGCCACGAAACCACCATGGTTGGACATCTTGTCAACACTGCAGGAATCCAACCTGATCCATAGAAAGTTCCCGCGGTACGAAATTTGCCTGTTCCTCGCTCAACGAACGATATTCGCGGTTTCATCGGATTATCTACTTATTTCCGTCGCTTTTCGCGGAAATTTCTCGACATCGCTCCTACTCTAAATATCCTTCTGAAAGACAGCTCATTCACTTGGGGACAGCAGCAAGAGCACGCATTCTGCAACCTTACTGAGCGGCTTTACAACTTCATCGACTCTCTCACATTTTGATCCTTCTGCGGCGAGTGAACTACGCACCCACACGAGTGGTTATGGATTTGGTGCTGTCCTCTCTAAGCTTCAACGGGGTCCGGACCATGTCATCGCCTACGCCAGTGGCTTCTGTCTACGCCAGAACGAAATTATTCCATTACTGAGTACGAATGTCTTGCACTCGTATGGCCAGTCGGAAAATTTGGTCCATACTTATTCGGTCGCACCTTCTGTGTCGTAGCACATCACCATGTGCTCTGCTGGTTCTCTTCTCTGAAGGACCCCACTGGACGACTTGCACGTTATTCATTGCACCTGCAAGGATATGACTTCCCCATCGTGACAAATCTGATCGCCTCCAAAATTAGGCTCGCTGCCTCCCCCTCCTCCGCAATCTTGTAGACTAACCGGCCGACTCCGACGTGGACACAGACGCATATATAATGTCCCTCTCAGGTTCATCCACACCCGCGGTAAGCAGCGACAAGATCATGTACTCAAGGTGGCTCAGCCATGCGCCCACTCTAACCTTCTCTTCGGATGTTCACGTCGCATGATGGCACCTTGTACCGTTGCATCGTCCACCTTGATGGTCAGGAACTCTTACCAGTTGTGTCAAAGCAGCTTCACGACGCTCCTACTGCCGGACACTTTTGCCTCACTCGCACTTACGACGCGTATGGCGCCGATTCTTCTGGCCTAAAATCAATCCCTCTGTTCGCTGTCATGTCAGTTTAATGACGTCTGTCAGCGCCGAGATGAGCCTGCCTCGCCTCCTCCTGGGTTGCTTCCACCTATTGGTGTCCCTAGGGAGCCCTTCTTCCGTCTAGGTCTCGATTTCCTTGGCTTTTTTTCCAGAGAACATCCTGCATGGAACACGTCGCGTACGACAAAACGGAGCGACGTGTCTTCAACCGCCGCACTCATAACACACAGGAAGTTCACAAGGCATACCGAAGTTCCTGTTGTTGTGAGAGTACTCGGGATGCTCTTCCCACTCCGGTGCGAACGAAGGCGATCTGCTGTTGTAGCTCAAGTGTCGCATGGCACGTAGGGCTGTTCGAAGTAAGTAGCCTCTTCTGGTGGAGCTCTCGACCGTGGTACGCAGTTGGGATAGCTACGCTCATGGAAAGTTGCCGCATTTGTAATTGCCGATGAGATACTGCCGCACGGGAAGTCTCTGGCCTGCGCGGGGGTCGAAAGATCCGACGAAGTTCCTCGTGTAAAATGAGTCGAAAGGTGGAGGAAAGGCCGGCAGGCATGGAATCTTGGCAAATATCGACAGCGCGGACCGTCGCGACGTTTGCCAGCCGCCCAAACTTCGAATTGATGCGACGAGTCTTCAGTGTCTCAAAGGTTCGACAGTGCGCAATTACGTCGGCGACACATTCCAGGCTCTCTTTGCCAATGAGGAAATCGTATACATCTTCGGCATTGCCCTTGAGAACGTGGCCCACCTTGTCTTCCTCCGACACTTGGCGTCCAAGCTCTTGCACAGCTTCAGTATTTCTTCGATGTAGGTCCGCAAAGTCTCATCAGTGACCTGAGCCCTTTACGACATTTATTCCGCGCGTTTCTTTTTCGTGGATGGATCTCCAAAGCACTTCTTAGTTTCCTCCACATATATGTTTCTCGTTGTCAACGAGTCCTCGTGGTTTTCAAACCATACCAGCGAGGCAAGCTCCAGGAACAACCCCACGTGAGCTATCTGAGCGGCAGCATTCCAAACATTGGATCGGCTCACCCTTTGATAGTGGCTGAGCCAGTCATCCACGTCGTCACCAGGTTTTCCCGTGAAAGCTCGCGGCTCCCGGTAATGGAAAGGTGACGTCATTCGGGACCGTGACACAGTGTCTCGGTTCGAGGGGACGTCTCCGTCCGAGATCATTTTTGGAGGTAGCAGTGCCAAGCCTGGTAGACGATGGCTGCGGCGAAGCTCGGAGTGTTGCCTTTCCGTTGTTAGTGGAAGGTGACCCTCCGTAATGGCTTCGTAGCACGTAGCTTACCCGACACTTCCACCACAATTGTGACGATGGATCGCGTTTATTTACAACACGGAAAAATGGGCACAATCGCGTGGCTCAGCCAAAGCAGGAGCTGGCTGCTCGGGCGCCGTTCAGCTTTGTCCGCCTTTTCGTATGCTCTCCGCTAGCCCGTTACAGTATTTACTCACAGCATTTGCCAGATTCGAGCTAGTCGATCACTCTTAAGCATGTATACATGTTCTCCGAGTCTAAATATTTTATTGGCAGCCGTGTGGGAAGGACACTGCTCTACATTAAGGCAAGTGGTATTCCGGTTTATACAGCAAGCTTTCAATATTTTAAAGGAGTCCAAGCATTTTTCACAAGCATCCCAAAAAAAGAACATTACATCATACCTTTTTTGCTGATCGCATGAAACATGTGCATATAACTTGCCGCGAGCCTAGCCGATTTTGTGTCGCACACATATGGTTAATTACCTGACAAGGACTTTCGAGTTCTAAAGTTCTAGTGGAAAGTTGCAGTGCAATACATCTTTCAACAGGCGCGTACCTACGGAAATCTTGCACTCTTGCACTGAACATCGTTCCATCGGGAATAGAATAATGTGATAACTTTTCTTCTCATCCGTCGCCGCTGCCGTGCAATGAGAGCTGGTTCCGACGCTTATCGGAAGATTTAACACACATGACTATTGACTGAACACATGACTGGCGATGCGACACATTTTTTAAAACAAGGGCGCTCTGCAGACGTAGAAGTTCAACCACAAAATTTTAAACACACGAAAGAGCAAAATACAAGAGCAATGCAGGGGGGCGTTTCGCAGCAGACTGATTTTTCATGGGCACTTTTCTAGAGTGTCAAAAACGCCCCTTAGTTTTTCGAAGGACATATGAATATCTGAGTAGAGTGAAATTAAACGACACTACACTTTATTTAATGCGTCATATCTCTTCAAAACTATCGGTGAACAGTAATCTGGGAGAGTAAAATAAGTGTTTTCCTCATTACAAAGCCTTTTTTTTACTCAGACTGTTTTGTCTCCTCCTCAGTGAGTCGCCCTACAGTCCCAACTTCCATACCGCCAGCTCCTGATGTTGATGACGCTGACAATTGGTTGTGGACCGCTTTTCGTCGAAAGTTCACGACCACGTGAATTGACTTTGGCACTGACTATAAATGATTGATGCCACTAGCGCCAGCTCACTACTGCCTGCGCCAAACCGCCACCCAAAGCCATCCACCATACAGCCACCCACCTACCATCAGGCATCAGATCTACAAAGATCAGGTAAAATAATTATTCGTACGGGCCAATAAAATATTACATATTCGAATTTCAAAGATTACGCACTATTCTCGTCAGAACGACTGACAGTGTGCGGCAAATTATCTATCACTGTTGACACAAATGCGCAAACCGCAATGTGATATGTGAATACGAACACTCACATAGATCAGTGACGTTCGTTGATGGCGATTCTCAATGATTTCTATGGGTTGAGGCTATAATTCTTTCTTACGTGATTATCGAAGCCTACAGGGGGCTTAAGAATGCTGGAATGATCTTTTTCACAAACATATACATAATAACCCACTAGGACTTCGCTGAACTAAAGCATTCACGCTGCAAGTAACATGGCAGATTTTTCATCGGGAATAGGGACAGAAAGTAACAGTAAAAGATTTTCATGTGAAACGGTGAAAAAAGGTTTTCTTAGCCCCAGGCTGGCAGTTATCTTGTGTCATGAAGACGTCGTCTCAGTCCGCATCGTTCGCCCCGTCCGAGAAAATTCGTTGGTCCTGGAAACTCTTGTATGTGGGGTTGAAGCTCCAGACATGTTGTGCTTCAGGAATGCTAAGCATCTGAAGTAATGCACTAGGCATATGACTTGAATACCATGAACACAGAATCTTTATTTCTTGCGGTTATAAAACACCTAAAGAAAAAAGCATTATTAGCTGCTTTTGCAGTAATAATTCTTTTTCCCCTAATGTCAGTGAGGGATATCGCTGAAATATCTTTTATCGATGTATTCTAACACTCAATGTAGGTAATTCCTCTTGCACGATGGTCAGAATGCCGTTTATACACTGCGGCACATGAACGGGCAGCTTGTTTTAGGGTTGGAATTCCTGACATAAGATTGGAATTTGGCACGTGAACTTCATCCACTAGTTGACCTGAAAAATTCAGAAAAATGTTGAAATGTGTTGTGTAATAATCGCAGCAAAACACTCGTCAGCTGCGGAGAAGAGATTATGAGTAGAAAATGTTTAAGAAAATTGCACACCTAACGCACAACACCCCAAATATCGATAAAATGCAATGTTCAGTGCTTGGTAAGGTTAGAGGAACACGAATACTATATCTAAATGCAAATAAACATTACACACCAACAAAATGTGTGAAACGCTTGGTACATTTACCAATCAATTCCGGAATGAACATGCGAAGATAAAAGTCTCCCTTTTAGTTGGCTAATTTGGCATCTTAGTATGCTTACTTTATACAGAGCATAGTGGTTATTGCAAATACTTTATTGGGAACTTGTGTTACACAGCCTTTCATCGGGTGATCGTGTCAATACCGCCCACGGCGATAGCATTTTTCGATGGAGGGAAAAATACTAGATGCCCGTGTACTGTGCATTATCAGCGCACAATCAAGGAATTATCTGGTGGCGTTGCAAATATTGTCATGTGCTTGTTCTCATGCATCATGTGCTTGTTCGACATGCAAGAGAAACGGTAACTTTTGTGAAACAAGTGGTGCTTCGTGTAGTTTAATTAGCTTTTTCTAATGCTCTCGAGACTCCAGCCAGCGCCCGATGAGGAGCGGCCGTCGCATCGTGACATCATATGATAAGGGCGTGGGACACTCGCAGCTGTCTGCCCTGTACTTGTTGGCACAGTTTGCACGTTGCTTTTTTTTTTTACTGCCGACGCCTATGTTTCGTTAGTTAAACAAATATTAGTAAGAGCTTCTTCTTTACAACAGCTGCAAATAGCAGGTATAGTTTGGAAGGCGTTGATCGTGTTGGGAGATTGGTGCGTTTAACCCCCGTTGCAGGGTTTGGTGAGCAGCTATTTCACTATACACTGCCTTTGGTGTATCATGTTTGTTTCCTGAATGCACTGTTTCGTTTATCCTCGAGGTCAAGTGTATTAACGAAGGAGAAAGCAGCAACTTTTTTTTTGAATTTCTCAAGTAGCGATAGCATTTCACTGACGACTGAGATTATAATCTTCGTTTTCATTAAATCCACCAGGAAGCCTGCCGGTCAAGGCAACTGACAAAAAGAAGGCAAATTGCTTCTGCAAGTGCTCTGTATATGTGCCTATTACAAATATGTACGAATGACCGCGATACTGTTCTTTTCGCACGATCGAGTCCTAGAAATCCGCACCGCGCTCATATAAACGAGCCCGCTACTGCGCGGGAAACTATTCCATGCGTTATCGTTTTCACAGTGTAAATGACATGTGTCAGTGTCGGCTGCTACATTTGTTTCACACAGTTGATATCTCATTTGCGGTTACAGACGCCATATGCTCCATGCGCTTTTCAGAACACCTATCGAAGCAGCTTGTTCTACCTAGAGAGACGTTGCAGAAATACTCAAAAGTCGGAACTTGGTAATACTCAGTGACCACCGTGCGCTGTCCTCGAATACCTTATAAAAAGAAGATTTACAACTTTTCAGGAGCTAATAAACGGGGGCCGAATTCACAAAACTTCTCTTTCGTAAGTGCTTTTTGCCATTGGTCAGCGGGCTTCTGTAATGATATGTCCAGCATCAGGATTGGCTGAAATTTTCTCTTACCAGCATTTTTGTCGTAAGTTGTTTTTGTGAATACGGGCCCGGGTTCTTTCGTTCTGTTTATATGAGGTATTATGTAAGTTTCAAGGATGTAGTAAAGTTGAGACCGATGTGCCGAAGGTTCTTCTCCGGGATTCCAGCTCCCCGCTCGGCGTCCTAAACGCACCGTCCGAGACGGTATGGGCGAGTTGGGAAGGAGCTGGCTGCCGCTGGTATGGCGGCGATAGGCTCGCGGGCAAACGTGTAGCAGTTGAAGAGGAGGCTCAGAGACTTCAATTTAAACAAAAGGGAATGAAAACTGTATTTACAATAATATACAAAAGAGAATACATGGAGTTGACTCGTACATAAAAATAAAACTGATGCTGAACTATACGTAGGGCGACCCTACTCCGGCGTAGCCGGCAGTGCGTAGCACTTTTTCCACCCGTCCAGCATGCCCCGTCCCATGGCGGAGCCATCTTTATTAACACAACCGCTCCGCCTCACCGTCTCAGCCGGCGAATCATCTTCACTTCGCTCTGGCATTGGGCAGCGATTCCACCTTTTTGCCCCGCCTCCTCAATTGGGGCGGTCCAATTGGTGAAATCACCACCCAATCTGTTGACGGTGAGAGGGGTATGTTTGTACAATAATAAAAAAAGCACATTCATCAGCACTAAACAACACATACATAAAAGCAAACCATGCCACCCAAGGCCGAAGGGCGATGGTAAAGATATGGCGCACGTGAAACGCGTTACATGCGCACGTGTCGCGTCTGATCAGGCGCAGTTACAGGAAGCGAACGGTGCTCAAAAGACTCGGAACCCCGAAAGAGTTATTGTTGTAAGGAAACGTTCCCATGGGAAAGTTAGCCCATCCGCGCGTCTGCTTCTGGCTATTTCGTCAAACAAGCCTAGCCGCACCGACTTTCTTAGACGCGTGCTACCCCACGGCGTGCGAGGAAGGGACGCTTGAACAAAAGCCATTCGGCGGCACGCGTGGTCCACAACCCAGTGACCACAAAGCGGCGCTTCCGACGCCGAACAACAAAAGGCTCGCGCGTCTTCGTGGCTGTCAACACCGGCTCGTCTCATGCCGCCGCCACGATCAGCCCAGCCACCCCAGGTCGTCGTGATGATGCACGCGGTGCGGTCTACAGAACAACCGATATGCAGCTATCACCGCGTGCTCACGCACAAAAGGGCGGCCTCCATTCAGGCAAGCGGGGTGGACGCTTTGTCTCTCCGCGGTACGGAGAATTGGGGATGGGCTACCACATCGGCTCGTCCGCCAATTTCGGAAGAACTGCCTTCCGAACCACCGCCAGCTTCCTCCTTGCGCGCGCAGGCGCTCACAAGGTCCTGTGTACATGTACACTGGAACGCCGCAGGGCGTCCTAAAGGTCCAGGCCGTCCGGGGTCCGCCTGTGTCACTGCCGCGACCACTGTCCAAGCATCCCCCTCTTCACTCCGCAGCGGGGTGCCCGTGTCCCCAGAAGACGCGGAAGACACATACGAGGAAAGTAAATAAAATGAACAAATACGGCCGGGGTACGATAAGCGGAAAGTCCATGCCGCGAAACACGTCCCATTGACCGACGTCGCCCGTCTCCGAGTGAAATCTTAAAGAAAAAAAAAACGCGCCTTGCTAGCGGCAGGCTTACACCCCCCACCCAAGACTTCGCAACGACTTGGTTACAGCGTTGCCGAAGCGGGAACACGACGAAAAAGCCGGCCGCCATTATCGCTAGAAGGCGCAGAAACCAGAGGGAGGCATACACAATAACTGCAACTACGCTAATCGCGCACATAGCTTGCGATAACCTCCTTTTCCCGCAGCGACAGACTCATTGTCTAGCCAATCAAAGAATGACGTTGGCCAAATGTAAAAAATAGATATACCATAAACAAAATAGAAACATTGTTCGCTGTGCAAAGTAATCTAAAACGCAAACACTGCTCTCCGCCGCCGTTGCTAATGTGTCATGCACACTACATACTTCCGGCAAGTGCGATACAGTCATACGAGCAAAAAAAAAAAACAATCCACAAGGGTAACAAAAGTACACGTCACTGCAACTAGCCCTTGTCCGCTCTCCTCTACCGTAAAAACGTAACGCGGCACGTCGTGCACACAATCTGACTGTCTCCCCAGAAACAAAAAAAAAGTAAAAAACGCAAAACACCAGCAGGTAACATCGTGGAATTAAGTCAGTTCCCTTGCTAATAAAATACTTAGCGCGAGGTACGTGCGACACGTTACGAAGCATGCGCTAACACCCATGCATGCAAATAAACCATAACATCAACGTGCAAAGCTGCCTCAGCGTGACCACCGCAGTGTTATCCATAATGCAAAACGCCGTAAGCAAATGCTTGCACTTACTACATAACCGCATGAGCTAATCCAACACCAGACACTGACAGGTTACATCATCAAATGCCATGCGCATGATGCAGTTCCCGAGGAACACACACAAAAAAGAAGCACCACCACTGTTGTATAATGTCCAACACCAGAAACACCTAGTGTTCAATGTTCACTGCTCAGTGGCGCATGGTGTCCACATAGTTCGGCACTTCACCCACACAATGAAGTTGCTCCAGCCCCACCGCTCTCTGCTGATCGCGGTCGAGCCACAACGCAAACAGTTCTAACCCTTATAGATGATCAAAGCTCTTTAGTTAGCCCTGTTCTTGCCAGCTAATCTGCAACGTTAGGGGTGGCATAGGCATTAGCATTCCCTTGCTTCACCCCCTGGGTCAAAAGAATGCACGAAGAATCTAAAAACAAACACGTACCCATGGGCCAGTCCACTTGTATACACCTGTCACCCCAGCGGGGCAAGCTCTCGCCGGTGCGTGCGACATCACGATAGCTAGCCCACATAAACAGTGACTGCAGAGGCTTCGATAGTTCAGAGTGGCCATAATTGTCGCTCTCTCTCTTAGCGTCGGCTCAGTCGCGGCGGCAGTGCCCAAAGGGCCTCCCATATCATCAGCGGACTGACGCAAACAGAAGCTCGATTGCAACGGGCGCGCCTCAAAGGTGTGGTGGCTGTTTTCCCCGCACTGTGCCTGCGATCGCCCACGCCACAAGGTCCCAGCCTCAAACCTGTCGGCGCTTGCCTCCCCTGCCTCAGCTACGCTATGTCCTATCTGGGCTAATTCGCTCCGCGGCTCCTCTTTTGATTCGGGCAGCTCACATGCAACCGCAACCGGTGCCGCTTCAGCGGTGTCCGCGGGCTTTAACCAGGAAGCCACCGAATGTGCACCTGACACGCGGTCCGCTTCACAGTTTCCGCTGCGCGGTCGTTCCACTAAGCTGGTCTCCACTGCTGCCCCTGCACTCGGCGATGACGCGATCGTCCCTACCTCACGGCCGCAACAGCTATCGCCAAGCGGGTCGAAGCTCGGGCACGACCCCTGCAATTCGGATACCTCCTGATACTGCTTCGGAGAAGCAGCATCCTCCCGAGCATTCGCCTCCGCTATGAGATCAGAGCCTAACTCTGTCTCAAGCTCGGCAGTCCGCGCTGCCGTTAATGCATCGTGCATCCCGTTTTCCACGCACTGCGAACACAGAGGTGCAGTATCGGGTCTATCCCCAGCCACGACGTCAGAGCACGGCCCCACACTGCGACCAGCCGCCTGTGTCGTGAGCAACACACCCGGCATTTGCTTCTCGGGCTCTGACGAGGCGGCACATTCCCGCTCTGTTCGCAATACGCCTGCAGACACTGCTGCCTTTCCCGCTGCCAACGAGTTCGCAGCGGGCTCCGAGTCCGCCCTGCACTCTATTACCTCGCCTACCTGCTCCGCACGCGGAGCTCTCGCCTGCTTCAATTTTGCCAACTCTATCAGGAGTTGCAGCTGTCTACAGCGCTCCTGAGCCAGCATCAAATTCAACTCCATTTCCTTCTCCGTGAGCTCTCGAGTTTGTCCTAACTCATAGTTTACGTGGGCCAAATACGGCCACACGGCACTGGAATTAATTCCTGACATTTCAAATGACGTCCCCTCGGCTCGAACACGACAACAGGAGCGGGAGAAAATGGAGCCGAAGCAACTCACTCAGTTTCGAAGTCGATCTCCGTCACTGCTGTCGGTGGTTCACCCATGAGCCTTGACAGTTGATACAGCAAGCTGCTGAGGATGCCTTGTCGAGGACTGCCTTAAACCAGCCGTGCCTCGTCGCCGTCGTAGATGGCGATGGGATGTTCTGCTTTCCGTCGCGTCCCCAGTCGGAGGCTCGCGCTTGTGGCAGTCACCGGAGGTGCTGCCAGTCAAAGCCGTCCTGCTGTCTTGACTTGTACAATTTCTCCGTCTCTTCGCTCTTCACCCAGCGAGCCTATCCTGTCGACTGCGCCAGTAAAGTTGAGACCGATGGTGCCGAAGGTTCTTCTCCGGGATTAGAGCTCCCCGCTCGGCGTCCTAAACGCACCGTCCGAGACGGTATGGGCGAGTTGGGAAGGAGCTGGCTGCCGCTGGTATGGCGGCGATAGGCTCGCGGGCAAACGTGTAGCAGTTGAAGAGGAGGCTCAGAGACTTCAATTTAAACAAAAGGGAATGAAAACTGTATTTACAATAATATACAAAAGAGAATACATGGAGTTGACTCGTACATAAAAATAAAACTGATGCTGAACTATACGTAGGGCGACCCTACTCCGGCGTAGCCGGCAGTGCGTAGCACTTTTTCCACCCGTCCAGCATGCCCCGTCCCATGGCGGAGCCATCTTTATTAACACAACCGCTCCGCCTCACCGTCTCAGCCGGCGAATCATCTTCACTTCGCTCTGGCATTGGGCAGCGATTCCACCTTTTGCCCCGCCTCCTCAATTGGGGCGGTCCAATTGGTGAAATCACCACCCAATCTGTTGACGGTGAGAGGGGTATGTTTGTACAGTAATAAAAAAAGCACATTCATCAGCACATACATAAAACACCACATACATAAAAGCAAACCATGCCACCCAAGGCCGAAGGGCGATGGTAAAGATATGGCGCACGTGAAACGCGTTACATGCGCACGTGTCGCGTCTGATCAGGCGCAGTTACTGGAAGCGAACGGTGCTCAAAAGACTCGGAACCCCGAAAGAGTTATTGTTGTAAGGAAACGTTCCCATGGGAAAGTTAGCCCATCCGCGCGTCTGCTTCTGGCTATTTCGTCAAACAAGCCTAGCCGCACCGACTTTCTTAGACGCGTGCTACCCCACGGCGTGCGAGGAAGGGACGCTTGAACAAAAGCCATTCGGCGGCGCGCGTGGTCCACAACCCAGTGACCACAAAGCGGCGCTTCCGACGCCGAACAACAAAAGGCTCGCGCGTCTTCGTGGCTGTCAACACCGGCTCGTCTCATGCCGCCGCAACGATCAGCCCAGCCACCCCAGGTCGTCGTGATGATGCACGCGGTGCGGTCTACAGAACAACCGATATGCAGCTATCACCGCGTGCTCACGCACAAAAGGGCGGCCTCCATTCAGGCAAGCGGGGTGGACGCTTTGTGTCTCCGCGGTACGGAGAATTGGGGATGGGCTTCCACATCGGCTCGTCCGCCAATTTCGGAAGAACTGCCTTCCGAATCACCGCCAGCTTCCTCCTTGCGTGCGCAGGCGCTCACAAGGTCCTGTGTACATGTACACTGGAACGCCGCAGGGCGTCCTAAAGGTCCAGGCCGTCCGGGCTCCGCCTGTGTCACTGCCGCGACCACTGTCCAAGCATCCCCCTCTTCACTCCGCAGCGGGGTTCCCGTGTCCCCAGAAGACGCGGAAGACACATACGAGGAAAGCAAATAAAATGAACAAAGACGGCTGGGGTACGATAAGCGGAAAGTCCATGCCGCGAAACACGTCCCATTGACCGACGTCGCCCGTCTCCGAGTGAAATCTTAAAGAAAAAAAAAACGCGCCTTGCTAGCGGCAGGCTTACAGATGTGTTCCTGCTACTTCCACGCAATTATGCAAGGGCGATTGGTCTGTAATCGTTTTTGCATGTTGTTTCCCCTGATGCAGCGTGCCTTGTCTTCCAGTCGCATGCAAGGGATACATATTACAAGAAGTGATGAAACATGACCGTCAATAAAGCAGGTACTTCGCAGGTTAGCTTTAATTTATTGCAGGTTCCGTCTGAGTCTGCACTGCCGTTCTACGGCAGTAGCTCGATTGCGCGTTCTACAGCCTGCTTGTTTACTGGTATGGATTGTTACCGCTGAAATATTGTGGGGAACCTAATCATGAAGATAACCTACATGTGCTTTTTAAATATGTTTCAGAGAACATTTCATAAAATATTACAGAGAACATTTCATAAAATACTCCCTCTTATCTAGAGTTATTGGAGCCACAATATTACTCAATGTCTTTTTATAATCGACATTCTCTATTAAAATCTAATGAAGTTTTGAACTTCCGAGTACCAAACACGATTAGTTTACTTAGCTTTGCGTTATATTATTCTTCCTCTGTGTAGGGGCTTATCACTTCCATAGTGAACAGAATAGTAGAACAGTTTTGCATCATCATCATCATCATCATCATCAGCCTGTTTAGGTCCGCTGCAGGACGAAGGCCTCTCCCAACGATTTCCAATCCACCCTATCCTGAGCGAGTTGGTTCCACTTTATGCCCGCAAACTTTTTAATTTCATCGCTCCATCTAACCTTTTGCCTACCTCTGTTGCGTTTTCCCTCTCGTGGTATCCATTCCGTCGCTCTTACTGTCCACCTATTATCCTTCCTCCTCATGACATGTACTGCCCAGGTCCACTTCTTTCTTTTAATTGATAAGATAATATCGGCTACTCCTGTCTGTTCTCTGATCCATTCCGCTCGTTTGTTATCTCTTAGCGTTACCCCTATCATTTTTCTTTCCATTGCACGTTGCGTGCTCCTTAGTTACAATTGTTACAAACTGTTACAATTGCTATCCAAGTACGCTGAATTTCAGTCAGCATTTCTGAAGGTGTATTAATTCTCACTACCCTTGTGGTGCAAGTGGGTATGTTGAAAACTGATGCTGATATCATGGAAGCAAATAATCATTTTCTGATATTCGCATTTTAAGTAGTTCAAGATTCTTCTTGTAGTAGTCGACTTACAGTGGTTAGGATCTGGTAGAATGCAACGTACAACTGAATGATGGCTTCGTTGTTCGAGAAATTCTGCTAGATGATTGCCAGGCAAACTGCTGACCAATAGTCTGTCAGCTCTGGGCCAGAGCTGCCCTACTTCTAACAAATATGCGCATATTCAGCAGGAGAAAAACCACTCATCACGCGCCCTGGCCTCGAATATGCATACTATCGAGTTGGTGCTGGTATGTTATCTTTCTCTATCGTAGCAAGCTCCTCCATCGTGCCGCGATGCAGCCGCGAGGTAGGCTTTCGCGGCAATGGGTGCCTCGTTGGCATGTTACGGCACACCGTTCAAGCATGCACCTAAACCAGGCACAATTTATATATCACGAGCTTGCGGTGACCTTGCAAGAAAACAGGAATCTTCCTAAAGGTGAAAAAAGGAGGACACCAACCAAATTAGTATCTTCAAAAGTAAAAAACTGCTTACTCGAAAGAGGACAAAAACCCGACGTTTCGGGTCCACTCGGACCCTTCTTCAGGGGTGACTGGAGGGCACCAGACAGCAGCAGTGCTTTTAAGGCCTTCTTTTTCTTGTTTGTGTTTTTTCTTTTTTCCCCTCGCTTCCCTTCTTTCTCTTTTTCCGGTTCTTCAAATCGTGGAGGGTTATGCTAGTGATGAAACAGGTGCCGGAGTCCGCTAAAATAGACACTCGGCATTGCACCTGCAGACCGGTTCACGTTGGTGCCGCTCACGTTGGTGCCGCACGTAGCCTAACCTAACCGGTCTCCAGGTGCAATGCTGAGTGTCTATTTTAGCGGACTCCGGCACCTGGTTCATCACTAGCACGACCCCCCTCGCCGCGAGACAGTAGGGCAAATGAGCTTAATGCGCAATCGCCGGGTGAATTATTTTGCAGTGCTCCAGATCTCTGAAAAGTCCATCCTTCTTTTTTGACAGCGAGAAGCGTAATACATCCCTTTAGCGAGCTGATCATCTTACAGGTTTGCCTGCTTATATT
>CM023483.1:101683062-101817344 GCA_013339685.2 Hyalomma asiaticum
TCAAAACGCAGAAACCAGCTGCTGTTGACGGCATTATCTGTGCTACAGCGAAACCTAGACACACTCTCCGAGATACCCTTCGATATGCTAATGGGTTTTTGGAGACTGCTATTCTTCCATCAGATCTGAAAACGGCAATTTGAAAGCCTTTATTTGAAGGAGGAAGGTAATGTCCACTGTTCTCGCCCCATTTCAATATTACCCATCTTATCACAGATAATTGAGAAATTCTGGTTGGAATATATGACATCTTTTCTTGATAAATTTTCAATTATTTCAACTCGTCAATGTTGTTTTGTAGCAGGACGCGGTAATATTGATTTTTTCGAGAATTCTTTGACGTACTGCATGAAGCTTTGGAACACAACGTGTTCGCTGTGCCCATTTTTTTAGACACTTCGAAAGCTTTCCACACAGTAGGCCACTCTATACCGCTTGAAAAATTATAACTCCTTGGTTTCAGAGGTCCGTTTTACAATGTACTTCAAAATTATCTCTCTGAACGCTCCCAGGTCGTTTGCCTTGACAACCAGTTACCGTTCAGTAATAGGCTTCCCTTGAGAACTGGCGTACCGCAGGGCTCCATTTTGTCCCAACTTCTTTTTAATCTTTTTCTAAATAATTTCACTTTAGCTCTTCCTAAGTGCCTTGCACTTCAGTGTGCCGATGACACCGTCCTTTTAGCAAAACATGCCTCTTATCCTAAAGCGTCATCATTGTAGCAAGATATTGTTTTGATGCTGTGACTTGGTTTACGAATAAGTCTGTTTATATACCAGAATAAAACGAAAATAACTTGCTTTTAAAATCCTTTGGGATCAATTCCACCCCTTGTACCCTTATTTCTTCACTCGCGTGATTGCACCCCTTGCAAATGTACTCCGGTTGAGTATGTTAATTCTACAAAATACATAGGTGTGTTTTTTGGTGGTGATCTCTCCTGGAATGACCACTTAACTTATGTTTGTGGTCGTTTTCAATGCATCTAATGGTTGCTTTTCAATATCCAATACATGGCCCCCTACTTATATAACAGGACTATAATCCATGCTCTTGCTTACAGCCTTCAGCGTTACGGCATTAGATTGTTTGGCTTTTGTTCTGCACGATGGCAATGTCGCATTGACAAAATTCTAGAAAGCGTGCTGAAATCCATTCCCCACAGCTCTTCCTGCTCGGACAATGCTAATCTATTTTTCTTGCTTGTATATTGTCCTTTAAAGCTCTCCTTAATCAGACTGTTGTATTACGACACTTCTGGAATCATCAGTTTAAGCATGAATACGCTGCTGGCACGAGCATTACGCAGAACCTTTCGCTTTATTGTACAGTTTTTCAAAACAAGTTTTGATAAAGCTCCCAGTAAGGTGTATGTTTAAACAGCTCTCTGATGATTTGTTTTCCGTAACCACGAAACATGCACTAAGAAAGAAGCTAAGGTCACTATAATTTCTACAGTACTCAGATCTTTTAAAGACCATAGTCTTTCTTGGATACTTCAACGCAGAAATTTTGGTCTGTCTGTCTGTCTGTGTGTGTGTGTGTGTCTCTCCTGCTTTTCGATTCAGTAGAATGGCGAAAGTTTAACCCCTTCCTCAACGACCACCCATCTTGACCTGGTTTCTGAAACCATTATATCAAAAAGAGAATATTATGCATATCTGAGGCACAACATCAATACGTGAGTATTGGGCGGTGTATTCCTTTATTTGAGAAAATGCATAGATATGTAATTCTAAAGACCGCAGTGTTTTACGCTGCATTGACAATGCGACGTTATGAACTAAAAAGCGGACGTTTCCTACGCTTCGGTAAAACGACACCGTGCTGCCACCTACCAGTAGCTCTGCGTACTACGCAAGCCTCTTGCGTTTCCCGATATCATGGCCAGATGGCGTCTATATCTCACGCAGCGCTGCCTCCATTTCAGCAATGCCAGCCACATGCGGCCGATTCAATATAGACGGGGCGCTGTCTGAGGCAAGCCAAAATATAAATGGCCGCTTGATGATATAGAACACACTCTACAAGACATGCCCAGACAACACAGGGAAAAGGCCGACGAGCACATTGCAGCGGAGAAGCGCCGCCTTGCGGATGCCCGCCGTCTCAACGTGCCCAGGAAACGTCAGAGCAACGAGCCCAGTGGCTAGCGAAAGATCGTGAATCGAGGCGCGCCCGGAGGCAACAGGAAACAGACGAGGTGCGCATTGCGTGAATCGCTACTGACCGAGAGGCTAAGCGAGCGTACCCGGCGGCTGAACAGACGCCCGAAGCTCGTGCCGAACCGCAGATGAACCGGGACTCATGTAGTATGGCCGGTAGAAGACTATCGTCTTTCGACGACATTTGCAGCGAAGCACGGAGATACGCGGCCATATTTTGTTCGATGCTGCGTATATTACTGAGATTATTAGCTGTAATCATGCCACATATTTATCTTCCTTGTTTTACTAACCGTAGAGAGTTCATTTCCGATACATAATGGTTGTTGCACTATTAAATGCGAAGCATTTCTTAGCGAACTTCGGCGACATATTGCGTATCTATCTATCTATCTATCTATCTATCTATCTATCTATCTATCTATCTATCTATCTATCTATCTATCTATCTAGCTGCCTAGGACTTTGTGCTCTCCTGGCAATTTCGTTAATTGGATGCATACGAAAATTGGTATGCCGCAACATGACTGCCCCGCCACGGTGGTCTAGTGGCTAAGGTACTCGGCTGCTGATCCGAGGGTCGCGGGATCGAATCCCGGCCGCGGCGGCTGCATTTCGATGGAGGCGAAATGTTGAGGCCCGTGTGTTGTGCGATGTCAGTGCACGTTAAAGAACCCCAGGTGGTCGAAATTTCCGGAGCCCTCCGCTACGGCGTCTCTCATAATCAGAACTGGTTTTGGGACGTAAAACCCCACAAAACAACAACAACATGACTGCATGACGAACAGAAATGTCAGCTCATAACATGAAAATCAGGACATGCATGCCGTGAGCGGCACGGTTTACATGCCAAAGTGTTGGTGCTCTTGCGGCCGTTTCGTTAACTTCATATGTACTAAAATCGGTATAGCGAGGCAACAATGCAGATCCATTTTACGTTCCTGATGCGTGCTTTGCGTTTCCTTGATTCCCACTGCACGTGAGATCTGCCAATTATTTTGTTCCCAGATTTCGAAACCCTAGTATGGCAAACCAACACGTTTCGTCTTGCACCGAGTTGTTGATATCTCTCGCCACTGCTGCACCCATTGGACGCCGCCATAATGGCTCTCATCGCGCTTCTGCGTGGACTTTCGCTGTTATTCACCTCGCTGTGCGTGTCCTACTTCTGATGCCCTTGTGATCATAGCGGGGACAAAAACAAAACCGAAAGTTAGTGATCTTGTGAACTCATGGGCCAGAGCGCGTGACAACGTTCGAGGCAGTCCTAGTATCCGGGCAGGACGGTTGTCTGCTGATCGTCCGGTCTGGGGAACCTGGCGACATCCTCTCCGCGCTATTCTGTTCCTACGCTCCGGCTGGGTGACTGCCGCAGGGAGCAGGCGAAGAATACGGCGATCTGGCTGCCGTTCCTGAGAGCTGGTCGGCCCACGAACGCGACCTGTACTCCGGCTGGGTAACTGGCCCAAGGACCAGGCGAGGTATTGCCGTTTCTGCTACCATCCCAGGCAGCTAATCGCGTTCTGCTGCGTTACCGGGTGGCTTGACCCGAGTCCGGTGTGCTGGCAGCTACCATGGTGAGTCGTACTACGACTGCTGTGTCTCGAAGGCATGCTGTGTCATGGACCGATGCACGCCGAAGTTGTCAACGAGCCGGGCATCGCATGGACTAACCGAGTCCGCGCCGACGCGTCAACAGTTGGCCACACAAGCCTAACACAGCACGATACCTTATTTATCGAGACTAGTGCCAGTTAAAAGACTTCATGTTCTTAGCTAGGTTATACAGACTTCATTGAGTTGTACATACATTTGCCTATAAATAGAGGCAATGTTTGTGTGTGAGTGCACTCGCGGCTCGATTGTGTGCCTTTGCTGAGCGGTCCTGGGCCCACGCAATCACACCCCCCTCTTTCGATCACATGCTCCTTCGTTCTCTCACCGTCACCCCAGCGCCGTCGTTCACCATCGCCCAACCGCGCCGCTATTACTCTACGACCATCTATCGGCCATCCCTGCCAAAGACGTCACTCCACAGACGCCTCCCACGAACAAGGACCTAATTGAAGTACACGTAGATCGCATTCCTCTAAAGACAATGATGGATACTTGAAGACGCATGTCCATCTTGAGTCTGTTTCGTCAGAAAAAAAAGTTATCACTACCGATCTGCTCGAGCCGTTCGCGTCCCCAATGTGGGCACCACTGCTCTTATAATGTGTGCAGCAGCCAAATTCTTTAACGCGAGTGCGCGAGCGGAAACCGCTTTGTGGGTCAGCGCCGCCTGACAGGGTCAACTTGCAAACAGGTCGAGGCTATGCACCCGCCCACGCAGCGCTCTCGGCTACGACTGTCGTCTATTAGGCTGTTCTCTTTTACGGCAGGCACCCCAGATCAGCTTGATTAGACGAAGATACGACGACCTTTTCTTCCCAGTCTAGATGTTTGAAGACTTCCTCTACATATGCAGTGAATAGCATCGGGGAGATGATATCTTCTTGTCTGACGCCTCTCCCGATCGGGATTTATCGGCTTCTCTCATGTAGGAGTAGTGTGGCTGGGGAATCTTTGTATGTTTATGGTTTTCACGTATACGTGAGGTACCCCTTGTCGACGTAGATCTTCTAAAACGGCTTGTATTTCAATGGAGTCAAATGGTTTCTCATAGTCGATAAACGCCATATATAGAGAGTCTTGTTATATTCCGCGTACTTCTCAACTACTAGGTTGATAGCGTTGCTGTGGTCCATTGCCCAGTAACGTTTCCTAAAACCAGCTTCTTCTCTTGGTTAAATTCGAGTGTTTCTCTTATCTTCGTAGAAATTACTTTCCTAAATAGCTTTATATTACTCGGAGTAGGCTAATTGGTCTGTAGTTCTTTAAATACTCCTTTAACATATCTTGCATATCTTGAGCGCACAGTCTCTGTCGAAATCCAGTCATGCATGATGGAAGTTTCCTATTCTGTTCCACAAACCAATTCAGATATCAGCAAAACAACTAATTCGTGATCATTTCCGTTCTTTGTGGAAGCCACCACACCAGCCTTGTGTGACTAAAGGACTTAGCCGCAGCGAATCTACTTTACTGTACCGAGTGAGAACGGCGTCAGCATGCACTCCCGCATGGTCTTATAAAGTTAGGGGCGCTGCTTCGCCATTATGCACGGAGTGCAATGAACTGGGAGACATTGACCACTACATCTGGTCCTGCAAGCGCTTTTACACCGAGAGAAAAGCATTCATGGACAACATGCAAAAAAGAGGGCTTCCGCATGAGAGCACTGAAGAAATTATATATCCGGAAGGGACACGGTCGGTTCGCAAGAAGGTGTCAGCTCTGCTTGTAGCGTTTCTTCAAGAGACAGGATTGAGTGACACGTGGTGAACAATTCGACATGGACAGAGACGCTCGGGCGGAGCAATTGCCGGCCAGATCTGCCAGGCTAACACCGCCTGTAGCCACAACACCACTACTACTACTACTACTACTACTACTCCTCACAATCTACTTCAAAACGTTCTTGAAGCGTACCAAGCGGTCAATCCGCGTTGTCGTTCAAGTATATTATCATGGAGTAAATATCACCAGAGGGTTTTGCCAGGCATGTAATCTTTGGACCAGTACTTTGGACCACTACTTTTGCTGCCGCACACTGTCTCGTGTTACGACGGCACCGCATGGTTGTTGACTTGGGGCAAATGGTGTGTAGCACAATTCATCAGGTTTCACGAAAGCCAGTGCGATTACGGCACAGCGCAATTGTATGAAAGTGCTACTGCATTAAACATACAGCTGCATTAAAAGTGCATTTTTGATGTGTCTCATGCGAAGGGGCTATTGAATGAGTTTGCAATAGCTTGACAAAAGCTTAGCGTCGCCAAAGCTGGTACAGAAAATGCTGCGGAACTATTAGAATACCAAAAGGCACCACGCCAATATTTAGCCAGGTGGTGAAGTCAACACATGAATTAACGGCCAGCTCACATCATCAGATGACATGGCGGCATTCAGACGCACTCTGCGGATGGGGTACGTGGCGACTTCATAAAGCAGGATAAGGCCATGATCGTTATGGTTTTCATTTCTCCTTGACGTTGAAATAAGTGAAGAAGCCAGCACGGCTTTGCGACAGATATCGATCTCCCTCATTCGCAGAGTGTAAACTAACAAAAAAAAATTGGCCGCGTATCTCCGTTCTTCGCTGCAAGTGCCGTCGAAAGACGATAGCCTTCTACCGGCCGTACTACATGAGTCCCGTTTCGCGTGTTTCTATTCCCCCCCGAGCAGTTGCGCAAGCGAGAGGGAAAACGAAGAGACGCGAGGAGAGTAAGGGACCGGCCGGAGTGGCGGGCGGCCGTTCCCTGCATTCCGTTCGGCACGAGCGCGAGATAAGGGCGCCATCTGGCTATGGTTACGGGAAACACAAGAAGCTTGCCTAGTACAGGAAACGTCCCCTTTTGCGCATCCTAACAAGCACTAGGGTCTTTAGAATTACGCATCTATGTATTTTCTACTAAAGGAACACACCATCCAATACATACGTATTGATGGTGCGCCTAAGATATGCGTAATATTTGCTTTTTGGCCGACTGTGTTCAGAAGTATGAAGGTAGCCACTAGTTCAAGCTGGGTGGCCGTTGAGGAAGGGGTTCGCCTTTCGCAGCAGGACAGACACACACACACACACACACACACACACACCGAAATTTCTGCGTTGAAATATCCCAAGAAAGACTATCGTCTTTAATGCACCATCTCCTGCTGAAGGGGACCATGAGGCGATGTGAAGCAGCACGGGGGGTGCACACAGCGTTTGCATCGGTTTGACTAGGTGTCAAGTTTGCATCGGTTTGACGCTCGCAGACGCAACCTGCGTCAGCGTTGTCGCTCGCGTGCGAGGGCGCGTTCTCATTTCTAGCGAGGTGGTAGAGCGTTCATCGAAGAAAGAGCCATTCCATAGTCAATGCGCGCCGTTCGGAGAGGAGAGGAGGAATGCCGAGAGGAGATGAGACAAAGAGAGGAGGGGGAGGAGGTTGCGCATGTGCAGCGCGAGTGTGGACACCACACGGCGGATGGATGGCGGGAGGGAGTGACATAGCCCCGACCTTAAGCTGCTTCTCATTTAAAAGAAAGAACGTTCAGCGTGTTATTGTGACGTGTACGGGATGATAATTGCTTTGGAAACGTATATGACATGGCATCTCGTGCATCGTTGTCGCGATGCACGAGACAACGAGGCAGGCCAGGAAGCGGGCAGCCAAGAGATCCTGTTTGCAAGGAGTGATGGCTGCAAGTCCGTTCCAGCTCCCGTCTATCTCCCGGTGGAAGTACTCTTCTAGCGGAGCGACTGTTACGGCTGCCGGTCTACTGCGGCTCGCCACTCTTCTGCGGGGAGCTTGGCCGGATATTACCCGAGCCTGTGCTTGTAGCCATAAGCTAGGCCTTGCTCCACTGGTTGCTGCCATCCACGTGGCCTGACCTTTAATCTTGAAGGATGCCCATCCGGCCCAGCGAGGGAGTCAGGATTGGCGCTGCGGCCACGGCGGCGCCGTAGCGACACCGCGCTGACGCTGCGTGGACATCCGACCGAGAGCAAGTGAGTGAAACAGCGTGAGTTGTGCATGTGCGCGAACGTTGCCCGGGAACGTGGAGACGTTTCTACGCCGCAAACAATTTCGACGCTCCTGGCGCGACCAGAATGCTTGTTTACGTGAGGTTCAGCATGCTGTCATGAATGTTTGTCTTTGTGTTCCCCTCGTCCGCTTTTGATTGAGTGTCTGAGCCCACGAACCATCACAAGTGGCGAGCCTGCCAGCACCGGCTCTTAACATCTAAAGCCAACGCTCAGACGCTGGGGTGAAACATGCACTCGGAAATCTTGGCCAGCATAGGGAGAGACCTTGCTGTGAGACATGCAGAGCTAAGAGAATGGCTAGAGGAAGAACGTACAAGGTTACGACGCGGTCGAGTTCAGGAACGCAATGCTGTAATGGAAGAGATGACTTTGAAAATGCAGCTCGTCCTTTATAGGCACGTGAGAAACCCATCGAACTACAAATGCTGCTTGATCAAGAGTAGATGGTGCTCGAACAGAACATAAGGCTGGAAGAACATACTGTTCATCCGCAAGGAGCCACATTAAATACTCCTGAATTGATTACGTCCGTGTCTTCCATTGTGTCCATTCCTCACAAGTTTATCCCACTGTTAAATGAGGTGAGAGGTGATTTAGAGGCACATCTACAGTGCTTTGAACATTTGGCAAGTTGGCAAGAATGGCCATGAGAGAAATAGGCGGTCTTACTGAGTTTGTGCGTCACGGCGAAGGCGCTAACCGTCATGGGGCGCATGGATCCGTCTGCCGCCTTTGACTATGACACGCCTGAGCACGCGCTACTGCAGAGGTTGCAGTATACTGACAATGGATACAGTGAGAAAGTGCGGGAGGCCAAAACGAAAGATAGCGAGACCGCGGTGTAATAAGCTACAAGGTTTTCTGGCCATTTTGACTGCTGGCTGGAGCAGGCAGAAACAGAAAAAGATACTGTATATCGACGAAGTGAATGTTGATGATGGGGCGAAGTACAATGCATCGGATTGTGAATTATCATTGAAATTACTATTTAACGATTATATTTTATTGTTGTTGATAAAGCCTTGGTTTCCTCTCGCCGTTTAGTGTAACGGCTCGGTCGTCGGTGACGACGAGGTCGAGTGGTTCTTCGTCGAGTTGCAGAGGAAAGTTGGACTAGGCTGATGCCTGTGGCCTGCTTCCTCTTGAAAACGAGTTTCAGATTTATATACGCATCGCCGTAGTTCAGGTTTAGTCATCTCCCGCCTCTCAATTGGCCGGATTGCCGCTTATGCATTTCACAACTTCTAGAAGAGAGGTTTCACTATCTTGTTACACCGATTTAGGCCTATCACAGAGCGATCAACCACATTTTTTCAATGAAGAAACTCGCTAGCAGACGCCCCCTGCGTAGGCATTGTCTCTCGCGGGGAAGGCGCATTCTCGTTCCCTACGAGCTGGTAAAGCATTCATCGCAGAAAGAACGTTTCCATAGCGCGCGCCGTTCGCTGTCTCTCATGACAGCAGACGACACTCTCTGTAGTACAGCCTCCAGGATCGGCCCACACATGCACACACCGTCTGACTGCACTGCTTCCAGGATGGGCCCACACCAGTGCTTGTACTGTAGACTACTGTGGACGGACGGACATTGCGAGGTCTTAAGGTGATTCTCCGCTAAATGTTTCGGCGGCTGAGAGCTGATTATTGCGGAACTATTTATGAAGGTCCGCTCCCCGGCACTAGGGGTCTTCCTCAAAAAGAGGAACTGCCGAACCCTTGCTGAACTTTCTCAGACAGTCGATAACATCGTGGAAGCGCAGCCGCTGCTTAATCTCGGTCTAGAGTGGATGCAGAAAGAAGCGACATCACGATCAGCCTTAAAAGCAGACGCTGCAAAGAAGGCACCTGGGGTAGAGAGCCGCTACCGTGCGACAGGAAACGGCATAGGGCAGCCAAATGTTGGTCGCGGGCAAGAGGAAGTTCCCGAGCACGTGAGTTCTATGATCACGAGCCCTACCATGACAGGGATAAGTATCCTCGCGGCGGAAGGAATAGACAAGAAGCGTCGTCTATGGTATCAGCGGACGGAACCGAGTCAGAAGGTGCACGGATCAATCCTTTAGTCATTTTGTGAGATGGAAAAATAGTGCCGATTGTGAGCATGATGGTGACCCGGGACAACGGATTTGATAAAGCGGACAATCTGCCTGTTACGCAAGGGCACCTGAATAAGCGCCCAGTATCAGTACTGCACACTACTTGCTGCAACACCGTGATCGTGCGACAAGCTGTGGTGTCGAGAGAACGGGCATGTACGAGGGGCGTTCAATAATGATTTCCCCTGACTGACTTCTGTTGATTGTAGGGTGCTGAGACTGCGCATGTGTAATGACATAAGTCCCTGTAGGTCACGTGCCAATGTACAACTCTGAACTAATAACGGTCTTTCGTTTGCCGGTGCTGAAGTGGTCTAAGGTGTGGTAATGGATGCAGTGGAACAGAGAGCAGTCGTCAAGTTCCTGTAATTGAAAGGCCGCATTCCAAGGGAGACGTTCGATGGGATAAAAGAGATTTACGGGGAGGATTCCCCATCATATGATGTAGTGAATAACTGGCATCGTCAATTCAAATGCGGTCGGACTTCGGTAGAAAAGGCTCCGATTGCAGGGCGGCTCCACTCCGCTATCGATGAGCACACCATCCAGCAAGCGGAGGCCGCCATTTTGGAAAATCGCCGCTTAACCGTTGAAGACCTCGCCCAAAATGTGAAGATTAGTGTGGGGTCCGTGGAAGAAAATCATTCAAGACCACCTTCGTATGCGTAAGGTATGCACTCTCTGGGTTCTTCGCCTGCTCGCACCTTTACAAAAGCAGGAGCGTGTCGAGTGCTCCCAGGCTCTCTTGAGCATGTGCCGTGGAAACCAGGAGGACTTTCTTAACAGACTGATTACACAGGATGAAAGCTGGGTCCATCGCTATGATCTGCAGACTAAAGTCCAGTCGATGCAGTGGAAGCACATGAACTCACTGCCTCGAAAGAAGGCACGCACCCAGCCGGCGGCGGGCAAGGTCACGCTCACAGTCTTTTGGGACCGGCACGGAGTAGTCTTGATGGATTTGCTAGCAAAGGGTGCCACAATTACTGGGGCATACTACCCTTCACTGCTGCGCAAATTGCGAGAGTCCATCAAAAAAGAGAGACGTGGCAAGCTCCCCAAAGGTGTCCGCCTTCTGCGACACGATGCCCCAGTTCACAACTCGCATGTTGCCCAGATGGAAGCACTCTGCTGCGGCTTTGAAATTCTACCGCATTCCCCTTATTCACCTGACTTTACACGATCGGAATTCCATCTCTTTCGAACAGTGAAGTCATATTTCAAGGGCAAGCACTTTCCAGATGATGAGACTCCGACTTCTGAAGTCACTACATGGCGTTTGGAGACACCTGTCCACTTCTAAAAGCGAGGTCGTTACAGTTGCATAAAAAGATGGGAGAAGTGTGTGTCCCTGTGTGGCACCTATGTACAGAAGGACTAATAAATCTGCAAAGTTTCGTTGCTCTCCGTCCACAGGAAGTGGGTCAGGGGACCCTTTATTGAACGCCCCTCGTACCTCCCGGTACTGTTATTGGACCGCACTACGATCTACGCACTACAAGCTACGATCTTCCATTTTGTCGGAGAAATCCGTGCGCAGTGCATGCGTGGCCCCCTTTCCGATGTTGTCCTTGGGAACATAAAGGGCGCAGTACCACTACACACTTCGAAAATGAAACGCAAAGCCATCATTGCGAAGAATAGCAGCATCCAGAGAGGGAGTACCGAGTCGGGACACGAAACTGGAAGGGAAGGCAATCAAAGCCATTTTCATCTGTAGTCGGAATGCCATTGGCATTCTCATGGTCGAGTCCTCAACAGGAGTCGTGGCTCTCCAAGGTTACCCCTACCACATGCCTGAGGTCACGACAGCGTCAGCACGTAGCGACTCGGCCATCATCATACCGGGGAGTGACGCCGCCCGTCCAACTCGGGCAACTTAAGATGCTCCACTGCTGCCGCTCTGGCCAGGAGCCGCCCGCGGCATACTACAGTGTCATGGACAACTTGGGCACACCGACGCATCAGGCGCCGCCTTCACGTGAACCACCGCCTCTGCAGTGGCAGACCCTGTGTCAGACGAGTGAGATAGGCCAAAGATACGGGCTACAGATCGGAACGTCCCGTGGCTATGACTACACAGAGTGCGGCCCATCGTCGGCCTTCAGCAAAGGAGTCTGAGCTTAAGCTGGTGGTTTGTGTTATGCGTGCCTGCACGTCATTCGATCATTCTGCCATGGAAATATGCATGACCCGTGCTAATGCCGGTGGTGTGTGCTAAACAACTACGTAGTGCGCCACACAAGGATTGGTGTGTGCTTTTCTGTTGTATAGTTGACCGCAGGGCATGTGGTCTATATTTCTTCTGAAAGGCTGACATTTTTAAAAGTCCTTTTAGTTCCAGCGCATTGTCTTGCATTGTGCTGCGCCTAGCATTCAACATAATTTTGCAGCAGAACGTTCTGGAAGTTGGAGAAGTGTGAAGAGTAAGGGACAATGATTGCTCACGAAACGCATTTCACATGATAAAAAAGAAAGTGCTTGTGACCATTCGGGGCAGGCCGCCCAAGGGACAGCGCGAGAGCCGGTTGGAACAGCGTTAGTGATGCGTGAACTTTGTGCGGCAACGTTGAGACGTTTGTAAGCCGGGAACAATTTCGACCCTACTGGCGCGACCCCACTACTTGTCCGTGAAGTTCAGCGTGTTGTCATAAATTTTTGTCCTTTCTACGCCTTGTCCCGTTTCGTCTGAGTGCCTGGCCTAGGAACCATCACAGTTATCAATCTATAATTTACCTAAAAGATTTCGTGCTTTGGGTTAGGCGGAATCACACCCGGAAACCCCCCTGTACTACACAAGAAAGCTGTCATTCACCCACGGCTCCTATAGGTGTGGCTGACCCAGTGCTTGCAAAGTCCTTGAATGACTGCATGCGACGTGTGTCAATCATGTGGCAGAGAACACGTGCTTTCGGTTTCAAAACATTAAGAAGTCCCGTCTTGCGTTGCCAATATTCCGCTTTCTTTATGTACATGTGCTCCGATGACATACTTCAGCTGATATGGTGGATGTAGCGGCCTTTTCCAAATGTTTACCCAAACGTAGTCAAGTTTGACGAGAGCGCGTCGTGCAATTCAAGAAACACCAGCGCAGAGTAGTTCTACGAAGAAATTTGGATTTTTATGAAGGATTTAGCTTTACGTCTTAGTTTTTCTGCATATCAATCACAGGAATGGAGAAAGCAGACGTTAAGCAAACGTACTCTGTGTTGCATATCCTGTGTTGGAATCCACAGTATCGTTCCACTCAGACACTATCATTTCGGGAGCCTCAAAGTTATCATTGAACTTCAGTTCTGCTGTGAGTTGTGTTTCTTGTCTGAAACAAGAAAGATGAAACAGCGACAATGAATGACTGTCAGGCTTCACAACCTAATCAGTCCAAAAGAGAATCGGCCAAAAGCAAACACAGGCAAAACCCTCTGCAGTTTGCAGCTGTAGTGTTGCCTTTTGGATTAATTAAATTTGTGTTTAGCAACAAAGCAACCTTGATTTACTTACAGATTCCAGATAGCATGCGAGAGTTTACTTGTCAGCAGCCACTTCTATATTCATCTAATACTATTCGACGACTTCTGGCAAAGAGTGTGCCGCTGTCACTCCCGAGATCAAATGCACCTAGATACCAAATAAATTGGAAGAGGGAGCGACCTCCGCCGCAGCTCAGTTGGCAAAGCATCAAACGTGTTATGAGAAGGCCGTAGGCTTTGTTCCAACCAACGGCAGGTGTGTTTTTTCGTATATTTTAACTGATTTTCATTTATGTGAGAATTAATATGTGACAGCTAATGCTGCAAATAATTTCCTTCCTGTTTTCTTTTGCCTCATTGTCTGTTGGATTCCCTAAGTTTTGTCTCAAAAACGGACGACCTTTCATTTCATTCATTTTTACATCACTATTTCACCTTAAGGGCCCGAAGGCCTTGCATAAAAGGGGCCATATACATGTTTCAAAGCTGTGCAATGACATTAATTTCTACCAACCAAACAACAGAAAGAGGACAAACAAACTTTCCATCGGGTAATAGGACACTTAACAATACGCTATGGTAAGCGCATATGTTTAGGAGAAACGGCAGGTTAGTTCTTCACGAGATTTTTTTTTATGTAAGAAGGAAGAAATGTCGTTTTAAAGAGTGTTCCACAAGGTTACTGCATGTGAGAAGAGCTATTCATCGCCCAGTACCACCACTTACGCGTGTAGTCGGACATGTGTCAGCTAGTCGTGAAGATGATCTTACAGGCGGAATAAGAAGCGTAAGCCGCGTACGCGATTCATAAAAGAAGCGATGAAGCAGGCAAAGGCTAGCAATTATGTGACGTGATTCAAGGGTTGGAAGCGGCAGGGCGTATTTTAAAGCAGACGCACTAATGTACGGTGAGTATTCGGATGATATAAAACGCGCTGCGCGGTTTCGTACTACCTCTATTTCACCTGCAAGGTGTGATTGCGATGGGTGCCAAATGGATGATGCCTACTCGTGCTTCGGTCGTACATATTGCCAAGGTGCAAGAATAGGGGCGACGACGATCTCGCAGAAGTGGGGTGCAGAAGTGGGGTGCAGCAGTGGGGCGCAGTCTGACGAAGCAGTGGGGCGCAGTCTGACGCTCCGCCATCGGGGCTGCACTAGCTAGTCTCCCCGTTGTCAAATAGACTACCATTAGAAGCGTATCCCAGTGCCTGTTTCATTTTGGTGAAGGTGCTGGGTAGCGCACAAGACAGAACTCCGCAGCGGACTTGTCATAAACCGCCGTACAATGCCCACCGACGACCAGGCCTCTGAATCAAACACGGTGCCAGCATCGGCGACCTCATCATCCCAGGCGCCACAACACTCAGTCGTCCATACCCGCGTGACCCTGGAACTTTTTCAGGCAAGTCCAACGAGAACGTGGAAAAGTGGCTTGGCCTCTACGAACGAGTTGCAGCGCACAACCGATGGGACCCCACGGTGATGCTCACAAACCTTCTCTTCTATCTGCAGGGGCCACCACGCATTTGCTTTGATACACATGAAGAGCGGACCAGCTGGGACTTATGTAAGCAGAAATTACGCGATCTCTTTGGCCCGCCCGCCGGTAGCAAGTCCGCTGCCATGAAAGACCTGTATTGTCATGCCCAAAGAGCTACAGAGTCGTACGTTGCTTACACCCTTGACGTTCTAGCTCGTTGCCGCCACGTCGACTCCACCATGACCGAAATTTGCAAAGTAGGCCATATCCTTAAGGGCGTCGCCGATGACGCGTTCAACTTGTTCGTGTTTAGAGACTGCTCGACGGTGGAAGAAATTATCAATGAGTGCTGCCATTTCGAAGACGCCAAGAGCCGTCGCATCCCACAACAGTTCACGCGGCTTCCAAACAGCAGGCAGGCAGGTGAAGAACTTTATTTTGTTCCGGACCCGACGCTCAGTCCCCCCCCTAGGGGGCGACATCGGCGGGCAGCACCCACGACGGAACAGGGAGATGCATCTCCTCGGCCATCTCATGGGATCTCTCAACAGCCCTTAGCTGGTCTTCTTTCTCTTTGCTAGTGAAAAGATATAGCCAGTCCTCCTCCGTAGAGGGAGACCCGGGACTCTTGCGCAGTGCAGGACATTGCCACAGCATGTGTTGTAAAGTGCAACGCGGGTTACCACAGCGAGGGCAACCCGGCTGCTGCCACGTCTTCGTGCGAAGACGCTAATGAATCCCTTTTTTTAATAAATATAATTTAAGGAATCCCTTCAACCGCGGATAGCGTTGTGCGAATTGTGCGGCGGGATATCGAGGCTGCGGCACCATCTCTCGTACGTCCATCAGAGAATGCAGAGGCGACGCTCTCACTCATCAAGGCAGTTGTCCGCGAGGAACTTGCGAACGCCGGCATTCAACTGCTGTGCTCCATTACCGGGCCTTCAGTCACACCTGCTGCATTGCTCCGTCGACCATCACCGACGTTTCGACGATATGGACACCCAGCCCAGTGGCGAACACATGACGACAGGGCCATATGCTTCCATTGTAGCGGAGTGGGTCACATTTCTCGCTACTGCCGTCATCGTCACCCACGCTTTCACGTTCTACGTTTTTCTACCGCCGAAATGACAACCGACGTCCGCCGTTTAGTGCCGCTCCGAATGATCCGATGTACTGCGACCATATGTACCGTGGCCAGGCCTATGGCGACTCGTAGTGTAGCCCTCCTGCATCATTCAGACGCTCGAGCCGTTCACCGTCACCAAATGATCGTCCATCCCGCTCGCTTTTGCCCCATCGTCCTTCGTCGCCGCATTCTTCCGTACGATCATCCCAGGAAAACTGATAAATACAGCTCCCGGAGGTGACGTTGCATTGGACCCCCGACCTGCAAATCTTCTGATTACTTTGCCGACCGACCAGAACCAAATCGCCGTGGAAGCTGGTGCCCTACCTGTAACTGCCCTGATCGACACCGGTGCACACATCTGCGTCATGAGCGCTGACCTTCTGAAGCGGCTGAAGAAAGTTCTCACACCTGCCGAGTCCAGGATTGCACAAGTCGCTGACGGAGGGACACCAGCTATGCTCGGAATGTGTGCCGCTTCTGTAAGTATTGAGGGTTGTCACACATCCGTTTTGTTCCACGCCCTTGACCATTGCACTCACGAAGTGATCCTCGGCCTTGAATTTTTGTCGCCTCACTCAGCTGTAATTCACTGTTCAACTGGTGTTGTCCAGCTTGATTTGCCTGATGCTGCCGAACTTCCCGACTACGCGCAGGTCCATCTCTCTTCTGCTGATTTTGTTCGTCTACCGCCGCAGGCACTGACGTGTATCAGTGTTGTGCCCAATTTCTGTGTGCCGGATGGCGACTATGTGGTCACTCCGGACGTCAGCACCTTACTCTCACATGGCGTGTCTTTCCCTCACAGGGTAGTGACCATATCGGATCAAAAAGCTAATATGCCACTACCTAATTTTGCACTCTGCCCTCAGCTATTACCTGAAGGCATATCCCTCGCCGCTTTGTCACCGTCAGACGGATACCAGCTTTTGTCCCTCTTGCCGCATCAGTCTTCGACCGGCTCTTCGGCTACCTCGAATTCGCCCGCGGCCACGTCACCTCCCGCGCATGACGACATCACTAAAATGATTGCCCTACACCTTTCACCCTCACACGCCAACAAACTCCGGCATCTGCTGACCCAGTACTCGGATATTTTTGACATAGGCGGTCGGCCTTTCGGACAAACCCCGCTGCTGCAGCATCGCATACATACCGGCGATGCCCCGCCCATTCACAGACAGCTTCATCGCGCATCATCCAGGAGGAGGTTTATGCTCAACAAAGGCATTATTGAACCAACATCCAGTCCGTGGGCTTCTCCTGTCGTTTTAGTAAAGAAGAAAGACAACACCAGGAGATTCTCCGTGGACTATCGACGTCTGAACAAGATTACAAAAAAGATGTATATTCTTTCCTGCGCGTCGACGACGCGTTGGACTTTTTATACGTTGCGACGTATGTTTCAATAATAGATCTCCACTCCTGTTACTGGCAAATCTCCGTCGACGACATGGACCGCGAGAACACCGCCTTTGTTGCGCCAGATGGCCTTTACCATCTCCGGGTCATGCCTTTCGGCTTGTGCAACACTCCCGCTACGTTCGAGCGCACGATGGACACGCCCTTGCGCAGCTTTAAATGGTCCATCTTGCTGTGTTACTTAGACGATATTATCCTGTTTTCTCCGACCTTCGAAACCCATGTTTACCGTCTTTTGCCTATTCTTTCAGTGCTCCGCACTGCAGGGCTACAGTTAAATTCCTCAAAGAGCCAATTTGGTCGCCGCCAAATTACTATACTCGGTCATATTGTGGATTCGTCTGGTGTCCGCCCGGACCCCGCAAAAGTTCGCGCTGTCCTCGATTTTCCTGTGCCAACATCTGCTAAAGACGTCCGCAGTTTTGTCGGCTTGTGCTCGTACTTCCGCCGATTCGTAAGGAACTTTGCTAACATTACTCGATCTTTGACCGACCTTCTCAAGAAAGACGCTGCCTTTTCATGGGGCCCTGATCAAGCTGCTGCTTTCTCAACGCTTATCACATTGCTCACCACACCGCCGATTCTTGCTCACTTTGACCCATCTGCGCCAACAGGTGTCAGTACAGATGCTTGCGGCTATGGACATGGCGCTGTTTTAGCCCAGCGTCAACTGGGCTAAGGCAGAGTTATTGCGTACGCCACTCACCTGCGTTCCGCCGCTGAACGCAATTAATCACGGAGCGCGAGTGCCTCGCACTTGTATGGGCGGTGGAGAAATTCCGCCCATACTTGCACGGCCGACCTTTCACCATTACAACGGACCATCACGCCTTTTGTTGGCTGTCGACACTCAAAGGTCCCACAGGTCGTCTAGGTCGCTGGGCCCTACGTCTGCAAGACACAGTGGTGCACACCTACACAGTGGTGCACACCTACACAGTGGTGCACAAGTCCGGCCGACTACACCAGGATGCCGACTGCTTGCCTCAGCACCCTGTCGACCAGTCTCCGATGAGGCGCCTGCTGGAATCTTTGCGTTCTCGGCCTTGCACAACATCGCACAAGAGCAAGAAAGTGACGCAAACTTAGTCGACATCATCAGCCGCCTCCGTGCACATCCGTCGGATCCTTCACTTCGTATGAACCTCATTCTGGACAGCATCTTATACCGCCGAAACATGCGACCTGAAGGGAACGAGCTGCTCTTGATCGTCCCCATGCATTTGCGGGCAACTGTACGCGCACAGGCCCATGATCTCGTACCCACGGCCAGCCACCTTGGTGTTTCCAGGACATACGACCGTGTCCGACGAGGATTTTAAATGCGAAGCATTTCTTAGCGAACTTCGACGACTTTGAGCGTATCTATCTATCTATCTATCTATCTATCTATCTATCTATCTATCTATCTATCTATCTATCTATCTATCTATCTATCTATCTATCTATCTATCTATCTATCTAGCCGCCTACGATTTTGTGCTCTCCTGGCCGTTTCGCTAATGGGATGTTTACGAAAAATGGCATGCCACAACATGACTACATGTCGAACATAAATGACAGGTCATAACATGAAAATCGTGATATCAACGTCATGAGCGGCATGATTTACATGCCATGGTCTTGGTGCTCTCCTGGCCGTTTCGCTAATGGGATGTATGGGAAAATTGGTATGGCACAACATGACTGCATGACGAACGTAAATCAATCAATGAAATTAATAAAAAAATGTTTTATTTTCGCTTCAGTCAATACAGTGTATTGTCACTGCGAAAATGGGGACCAGAGAAAAATCTGCGCTTGCGCAGCTTCGCTAAGCACTGGTCACCCGTACAGCAGCAGTGACAGGACGAAACAAAGGAAATCTAGCAGAGCATACACATTTTTATGAACAAAAAGTAGCTCAACTTGTGCTAAGAAAAAATAAAGAACAAACATCAATGTATGAAGCATAAATACATCCAATAGATTTACATGAACAAATCCAGTAAGTTTTTTTTTGTGATGTGGTGAACGTCTACATTTATTTTGCCTAGTTCCTTTAATGTGGTTGCCAGTGCATAATCAAGTTTTTCTTTCCCGTAATAGGTACGCGAGAAAGGTGCGTGGTATGGAGGGTGATACTTGAAAGGATATGAAATTGCATTTGCTCGAAGATTTGCTTTTGCTTCAAATAACTCTATTCTTCCCAATGTGCCATTCTTTAGGTTCTCAATAATTTATGTTTGTATATTGTGTTAATCTTCATAATACGGTGTCTGTGGAATAAAGGTTGAGTGTGTTCTAGAAAGGCGGCGTTTTCTATTGATCCAAGAGCTTTTTTCTGCACCAGGAATATTTCCTGTAGGTTTGACAATGTAGTATTTCCCCAGATTAGTGTGCAGTAATATAAATGAGAGTTAAATAGTGCGAAATAAAGCATTCTTTTAATGTTAGTAGGAAAAGTGTGACGGTTCCGGCTCAATACACCGGCTGCTGTACTAAGTTTTGGTAATAAAGTTTTCACATGTTCGTTCCAAGACATATTTCCTGAAAAAAATTACACCGAGAATCTTAATATGCTCTTCTATTTTGATTTCAAATGGCCCTAGAGTTATATATTCATCGATATTTCCTAAAATGCCAGGGGCGCGGTATAACACACATTTGGTTTTCGATTAATTATGAATAAGCCTATTAAACTTGCACCAGGTCTGTAAGTTATGACAGAATGTATCTCCCTTTTGTGTTATGGTGTCGAAGTCTCTTCCTTCAAGCAGTACCGAGCAATCGTCAGCATATATAATATATTTACACTCCTCAAGAATTCTTACAATGCCTTTAACATAGAAAAGGAAGAGAATTGGCCCCAATGGGCTGTCCTGAGGAACCCCAAATTCAACAGTCGTAAGTTGTGATTTATGTTTATTTAGTTCAACCTATTGGTGGCACGCTCTCAAATACGATTTAATAAGTTGTGGTGCTTTCCCACTAAACCCATAACGTCCTAACTTTTCAAATAAAATAAAATGGTTTACCCTATCGAAAGCTTTACTCAAGTCTAAAAATATACCTAATGTCATTACCTTTTTTTCAAAATTACACAATATTTCTTCTTTTTGAACTAGAAGTGCTGTCTCAGTGCAACGTCCTTTTCAGAAGCCATATTGGTAATCTGTTAATAAGTTGTATTTTCTAGTGAATTTCTAAATACGACAGCTTATTACTTTGTCAAGTCCCTTTGAAAAAATAGGAAAAATTGAGACCGGGCGATAGTTACTTAAGCTATTTCTGTCTCAATTTTTATAAATTACTCAGACTCTTGCTACCTGCATGTTGTCTGGAAGAAGTCCAGCGGAGAGAGAGACGTTGTATATGTGTGTAAGCACTGGTGCGATTAAATCTATACATATCTCATTGGTTTTATTTCCAAGTCATCTACATCGCGACTACGGCTGTTTGTTAGCTTGTGATACAGCATTGTTACTTCAGCGACAGATGTTGGCTGCACGTACATTGTGTGGGATAATATCACGATATGATTAGCAACATCGTGATAGTAGGTGCTAGTTCCGATTTCAACAAAGAAATTGAGTGGGCACGAGACACGGAGTGGCACGAGAGCAGTACCGTTGGCATGGCTCTCAACCACTATCTTTTTCCTCTGCAGGCATTGGTCGTCTCATGGCTTGCTTGGTTATCAACCATAATGAATGGCAAGGTTGCCCCCGATGTTCAGCGTTTCCAGCTGGTTCCGCCTGACTTGGATGCTGCTCCCTTCTTCCTCACGAATGCATCTGCGCAAGTCACCCCTGGCTCCCCCTTGCGCTCGTCGGTGACATCGCGTATTGCCAACTATATAAGGAGCCCGCCCGTCCCGTCCGCCTTCAGTGGGCACGAGAGCAGTACCGCTGGCATGGCTCTCAACCACTATCTTTTTCCTCCGCAGGTTTGTGCTTCCTTTCCTTTATACGCTAAGAAAAGCGATGACCCATGTTTGCTTCTGCTCCCGTGCCCAAGGGTGTTCTGTGAAACAATTTGTGAATGTTTTTCTATGGCGTTTCTTTTGTTGCGCTCCGGGGACGTTGAATCAAACCGTGGCCCTGGACACCCGCTCTGAATCTCTGTTTGATATTGAGTCCTTGCCAGAGGACCCCTCTGAGCAGATGAACCTAATCTTTAAACTCATAAAGGACGTACACACGCGTTCTTTACAAACGTCAAAGTTCCAGACTGAGATTACTGCTGATGTTAAGGCCATAAAAAGTGGACAAAAATCGCTTGAATCAAAAGTTTCTGGTATTATGAAAAGACTGTACGCACTTGAAGAAAAGTCGAAAAACGTTGATAATGTCCGCTTGAAAGTTTCTAGCATGTCAAAAACAATTGAAGAAGTTAGCGCTCGGAATAACCTTTTGGATCCCGTCTAAACGAATTGGAAGATCGGTCGCGCCGCGACAACCTAATTTTCCATGGTCTCCCTGATAATATTGAAACTTGGCAAGAAGCAGAATCAAATATAACCAAAATAATCACTAGTATTATCGACACATTTTCTGCAGACGCAATCCAACGTGCCCACCGCCTTGGTTAGCTTATGCCTAATAAATCCCGTCCTGTTATTGTGAAGTTTGCAAGCTTCAAAACAAAAGAAAAACTACTATCTCTGTGCAGCCAATTCAAGCGTAAAAACATAAGTATAAGTGAGGGTTTCTCAGTTGCTACACGAACCGCCCGAAGAAAGCTGATAGCATTCGGTAAGACCCAAGCCTCTTCTGAACCTTTCAAATTGCGCTATGATAAGTTGATTCTGAACGGAAAAAACGTACGTGTACAACACCAGTTCTGATGAAATTCAAGAACTTAACCAACGCAGTGTAGAACATGCATGCCCTGTTCCATCCCGTTCCCCGATCTAGGAAAGCGCGAGGGGCAGTGGTTCATCTTCTTCATTACCTGAAGTTTCCGTTTTATATTCTAACGTTAGAAGTGCGTCGAATAAATACGATCCTTTATCCTATGCAATCGACACATGTTCTGCAAAAATCATTGCAATTACCGAAACATGGTTGCCTGCGAATGTCACCGACACTGAAGTGTTCCACGGTGCTGTGCAATACCGTGTTTATCGTTGCGACCGTACTGCGCGTAGAGGAGGTGGCGTCCTTTTGGCAATTTCAAACGATATTCTGTCTTCTTTGGTTTATACGAGCGACGATCTAGAAGCCGTTTGGGCTTCCGTCGCCCTTGGTCACAAAACATTCATCATAGGCGTATGCTATCGCTCACCGTCTGCACCACCTACATTTTTCCATGAATTGCGCGACAGTATTAATCTTGTTCGCACGCGTTTTCCCTCATCTCCCATCCTACTCCTGGGCGACTTTAATCTACCAAACATATCCTGGAAATATCAATCGCCTTCACTCGCTCCCTTTTCAACACAAGCTAAGGAATTTCTAGACTTGTGCTCAGTTTTTTCATTGTCACAGCTAGTAACCCAGCCTACACGTGTATCTTCTAACACCGCAAACACCTTCGACCTAGTTTTGTCATCGCACCCCGACACAATTTCGGAGATTACATATTTACCTGGTTTAAGCGATCACTGCCTACTTGCATTTTCAATTAATCTGTCTACACCTAAAGCAAGTACACTCAGGAAAACTATACAAATTTAGAAGAAAGCCAACTTTACCGCCATAAATGACGAACTAACTGTATTTCTAGACACTTTCTTGCCGGATTTCGAAAATCGTCTTCAGGTCAATTGGGACATGTTTGCCGCTAAAGTTCAGGAACTAACTGAAAGGTACATCCCATCTCGCATCATTACCTCCAATTCTGTTGCTCCTTGGTTCAATGCGCATCTAAAACTTCTACGTAACCGCCAACAACGCCTATGTCGTTCTACAAAAAAACTCGCCAACTGACACACGCTTGTCTGCTTATAAATCCGCATTCGACACGTACGTAACAGCACTAAAGAACGCTTAATCTAATTTTCTATCTAACGTGCTTCCATCTATGTTAATGACTAACGTTAAAAAGTTTTGGAGTGTAATCAAGCCCTTGCGCAATGATTACATAACTCTAGAAGTCCCATTGGGCAACCTAACGAACAGTGTGCTGCCACCCTTAACGACGCATTTGTACAAAATTTTTCAATTTCCTGTCATGACCGTCTACCTCCTACTCGCCAGTATGATTACGTAGCTATGCCTCCAGTGATAGTTGAAACTGCTGGCGTTGCGAAACTAATTGATTCCCTGAATCAAAAATCATCGCCTGGTTACGACTCTATTAACGCTAAATTTCTAAAAAATACAAACGCCGTTAGTTCTATTATCTTAACCAAACTTTTTCAGCAATCACTGGATACGTCTGCTCAACCTAGCCAATGGAAAATCGGGAAGGTGGTTCCACTGCATAAATCGGGTAACAAAAATCTACCAGCCAATTATCGCCCCATCTCACTCTCAAGTACTTGCTGTAAGTTGCTCGAACATATAATATTCAAACATCTTGTTAACTTCCTTGAATCAAATGCATTTTTAACACCAGCTCAGCATGGCCTTAGAAAACATTTTCATGTGAAACTCAGCTTGCAATCTTTACGCATAAATTACATCGTAGTCTCGATCGTTCATCATTTGCAGATTGTATTTTTTTAGACTTCGCTAGAGCTTTTGATAAGGTCTGTCATAAACTTTTACGTTATAAACTAAGACAGCTGAACCTTGACACTAACATCCTGAAGTGGATTGAATGCTTCCTATCTAATCGCACTCAATTCGTTACCGCAAACAGCCATAACTCACCACTTCGAAGCGTAACTTCCGGTGTACCGCAAGGTTCAGTGCTCGGACCTCTTTTATTTCTCATTTATATTAATGACCTCCCTTCCTCTCTGTCCTCTAACATTCACTTATTTGCCGATGATTGTGTTATCTTTCGTGAAATAACTAATGCACAAGATCCTAACCACCTGCAGTCGGATCTAACCACTGTAGCTAATTGGTGCAAAAATTTGTTAATGGAACTAAACGTTAGCAAATGTAAAGCGATACATGCATCCCGAATAACTAACAGCATGCATACATATTATCTTAACAATGTTCCCTTGGAAGTAGTGAACTCTTACAAATACCCAGGTGTGCATATCTCTGCTAACTTATCTTGGAATGTTCATACCGGCTACATAATTAACAATGCTAACCGCATGCTCGGTTACCTGCGCCGTACCTTTTCAACTGTCCCTTCATCCTTAAAAATGCTTCTTTATACTAGCCTTATACGTCCGAAACTAGAATATGGATGTGCTGTTTTGGATCCTGCCACTGATAAACTAATTCATTCATTAGAACTCATTCAAAATAATTCAGTTCGTTTCATCTTACGTAATTATAATAGAACTGCAAGTGTGTCTGCCATGGAAACTAACCTTTCGCTTAATATACTTTCTTCTCGTCGCAAAATCTCACGTTTAGTTCTTCTTCACAAGCTATACCATCATTCAACACTCCGCAATGATTTTATTTTTCAGCCACAGTACGTATCGCCTCGTATCGACTATCGTTATAAGGTTGGTCTCGAATCATGTCGCACTAAAACATTTTTGCAGTCATTTTTCCTTCGATCATCCACCGAATGGAGCCACCTTCCTGATGAAATCCTATCCATTCACGACAACCAAAGGTTTCGAGCGTCTTTAGCTAACATTGTATAATTGAAGGAATTTTCCTACTATATGTTTGTAACCTAAGTGCATTTTGTATTTTGTATTTACCAGTTTACTGTCATTTTTTTGTACCAATTTCTTACGACGAGCTAAAACTGTATAATTGAGAAGCCTTTGTACTTGACTGTTCTGTTTATTTTATTGTTTTCATTTGCTGTAACCCACTCCCCTCTTTAATGCCTTTGGCCCTGAGGGTGATAAAAAATAAATAAAAATAATAAATAATAAAAAGGTTGGCCAGTTCGGTCCCACTAGTGATTGCACGCAATCGGTATCCATGTTTTTACACTATGTACTATCAATGTGTTCATGGCTGTCATGCGCATGCTTATCCTGTCGCCGTAATCTTCTCCAAATCACTCTCCAGCTTTATTGCCATGACGGGCGACGTCTCATCGCGACGGGCAAAAACGGCACCTTTTTTTAGACAGACGAACTTCAAGCCATGTTCGCGCTTGCGTGCTAATGCCATACCAAGTAGTCGCTTTAAATAATGACAAAGATGTTCATTCACAAAGATAGGATGATTTGCCTCATTTTTAGACGCTTGCATTGATAGACCATCACAGGTCATAACATGAAAGTCATGACACTGATTTCATGAGCGGCATGATTTACATGCCACGGTCTTGGTGCTCTCCTGGCCGTTTCGCTCATCCGATATATGCGAAAATTTGTATGGCACAACATGACTGCCTGACGAACATAAATGGCAGGTCATAACATGAAAATCATGATATGCATGTCATGAGTGGCATGATTTACATGCCACGGTCTTAGTGCTCTCGTGGCCATTTCGCTAATTGTATGTATGCGAAAATTTTTATGGCACAACATGACTGCCTGACGAACATAAATGGCAGGTCATAACATGAAAATCATGACATGCATGTCATGAGCGGCATGATTTACATGCCACGGTCTTGCTGCTCTCCTGGCCGTTTCGCTAATGGGATGTATGCGAAAATTGGTATGGCACAACATGACTGCCCGACGAACATAAACGACAGGTCATAACATGAAAATCATGACATATATGTCATGAGTGGCATGATTTACATGCCACGGTCTTGGTGCTTTCCTAGACGTTTCGATAATGGGCTGTATGCGAAAATTTGTATGACACAACATGACTGCCTGACGAACATAAATGGCAGGTCATAACATGAAAATCATAATATGCATGTCATGAGTGCCAAATGTAATGGTGATTTACATGGCACGGTCTTAGAGCTCTCCTGGCCGTTTCGCTAATGGGATGTATGCGAAAATTGGTATGGCACAACATGACTGCCTGATGAACGTAAATGACAGGTCATAACATGAAAATCATGACACTCATCTCATGAGCGGCATGATTTACATGCCACGGTCTTGGTGCTCTCCCGACCATTTCGTTAATGGGATGTATACGAAAATTGGCATGCGACAACATGACTGCATGACGGACATGACTGACAGGTCACAACATGAAAATCGTGATGTGCATGTCATGAGCGACATGATTTACATGCCACTCGTTTCCTTAACAGGATATATACGGAAATTGGCATGCCACAACATGACTGCATGACTATCATAAATGACAGTTCATAACATGAAAATCATGACGTGCATGTCATGAGCGACAACATTTACATGCCACGGTCCTGGCACTATACTGCCGTCTCGTTAATTGGATGCATACGAAAACAAGACTGCCTGACAACAAGACTGCTTGACGATCATAACTGACAGGTCATAATGTGAAAATCGTGACATGCATATCATGAAAGCATGATTTACATGCCACGCGTTTCGTTAATGGGATGTGTACAAAAATTGCTATGGCACAACACGACTGCATGACGAACGCAAATGACAGGCCGTAACTTCAGAATTATGATATGCGTGTATGACCGGCATTGTTTACTTGCCACAGTCTTGACGCTCTTGCGGCCGTTTCGTTAATTTCAAATGTACGAAACTCGGTATAGCGAGAAAGCAATGCAAATCCATTTTACGTTCCTGATATCGTGCTTCGCATTTCCTCGATTCCCACTGCACGTGGGATCTGCCAATATTTCTGGCCAGGACTCTACCGCTCTGTACGAAGTTATGTTGCGGCTTGCGAACCGTCCCAACGTCGCAAAAAGCCCGCTTTCCCTCCAGCTGGATTACTCAAGCCAATGGACATACCAACGGAAACTATTTTATTGTGTCGGCCTTGACCTGCTGGGCCCTTTCCCTACATCCAGAAATGGAAATAAGAGGGTCGCCGTTGCCAACGGATTATGCTACCCGCTATGCTGTAATGCGCGCCATCCAGAACAGTTGCGCTGCTGACGTTGCCGACTTTCTGCTGCATGAGGTTATCTTACACCATGGAAGCTCCTCGCCAGCTTTTCACGGACAGGGGCCGTTACTTCCTATCCCGAGTTAGTGAGGGCCTACTTCGATCTTGTGCCACCCAACACAAGCTAACGACGGAGTACCATCCTCAAACAAACAGGCTCACAGAACGCCTGAACCACACACTTACTGCTATGTATCAATGTGTCTCCTCCTATCACCGTGACTGGGACGTAGCCCTTCCTTTCGTGACGTTCGCCTACAACTCGTCACGTCACTACACCGTTCATTACTCCCCTTCTCTATGGCCGTGAACCCACATTGCCTTTCGACACAATCTTGCCCAACGATCTCGAGTCCCCGTCTGAATATGCTCGCGACGTCATGCCTGTAGCGGCTAGCGCACTGTCGCATTGCACATCACCGTCTTTCTGAATCCCAATCACAACAGAAATCTCTATATGACAGCCGACACAGTGATGTTCCAGTTCTCCGCAGATGACCTCGTCCTCCTTTGGACTTCTTCAAGGCACGTCGGCCTCTCGGAAAAGCTGCTCTCCCGGTACTCCGGCCCCTATCGCATTGTCCGACAACTCAGTGATTTGACGTACGAACTAGCACCTGCCGATGCTTCCTCGTCGTCCGTGTCGTCTGATGTCGTCCACATCAGTCGTGTCAAACCTTTTTACGTCGCCGCGGTCTAGCTGGCGCCGGGTCGGCGCTTTTGCCGCCGGCGGGTGATGTCACGGTGCGAGAACAGTGACGACGACGATCTCGAGGGGAACAAAGAAGATGCAGGGGTGGGGCGCAGTCTGACGGTCCGCGATTGGGGCTGCACTAGCTAATCTCCCCTGTTGTCAAGTAGACTAAAATTAGAAGCGTATCCCTGTGCCAGTTTCAATATGTTAGGTATGCCAGCTTCTTGGTGTCAGCAGATTCCAGTTAAGATGGCGACGTAGGTAGCCAAGCGTGCGTGATGCCTCAGAACAGATTGTTTGAATATGTGATACCTGTGATAGTGAAGGCGTTAAGTGCACTCATTTTTTTGCAATGACACGCACCAAAATTACATGATGAGCTTCAACGGATCCAGCAAATGGCTGCCAGGTTTATTTCTTCTAGTAAACAGGGGAGACAGTCAGTGACCGTGTCACTTAACAGGCATAACCTTCGCAAGCTATTACATGCAGGCAAATCGCACGCTTGAGTTTCTATACGAACTGTGTAACAAAAGCTTAACCACAGATCCAACTTTGTACTTGTACCCTCCAGCCCGAGTGTAACCTTGCATCAATGATCCGTATGCTATCTGATCCTACGCCACGAGAATTGGCTTGTTAAATTTTTACTTTCTGCCTTGTAGAATTATCGACTGGGACAAGCTTGGTTCTAGTGTATTTGTTCATAGCGAGTCAGCTCATGTTTTTCAGCGCCGTCTCGAATTCATTTCAACCCAATATTGTGCGAAGAATTCCTGCTCGGCAACAGGGCGCCATCCTTCACGTGGCAGTGTGCGCAGGAAAGCGACGAAGACGACGACTGGGGGAACGCTCGTGTTGTTGCTGTCTTTCCTGCTGTTCGTCCATATTGGCTGCAGCGGCTGTTCCTTGTAGATGCATAAACTGTAAATACATTTCTTCACCGTTCGTGCTAAGAATATAGCGGGGATGAGAATAAAGTTATGGATGAGGAATTTACTGGAAGTGATGTAAGAGTGGCGCTGCAAGACCTTAATGGTGGGTCGGCACCAGGGCCGGATGGCATCACGAATAAGACGTTACGCGATTTAGACGACGCGTCTATGCGTTCCTTACGAGGGAGATAAGCAAGCGATGGAAGGAAGGCTCTTTCCCTAAAGAGTGGAAACTTGCAACTACTGTTCTTATACCCAAACCTGGAAAGGCCGTAGGGATTGACAATCTGAGACCCATTTCCCTGACATCGTGTTTGGGGAAAGTCACTGAGCATGTCATTTTAAATAGGCTAACACGTTATGTTGAGGATAATGGGGACCTCCCGCACTCTATGATAGGATTTCGGCCCGGCCTCTCAGCTAAGGATGCTATGATCAGGATTAAGCATCAGCTACTCGATCGGCGGACAAGAGATACTAAGGTACTACTTGGACTTGATGTCGAAAAAGCTTTCGAAAATATCCATCATTTTTACATTCTGCAGCTGCTATCGGACTTGAATGTGGGGCAGCGGCTTCTTCATTTTGTCAAGGCATTCCTTATGGATAGGACACGTTTCAGGTTTGGACAGTAAGAGCAACGGAATGGATACCAAGAGAGGGAAAACGCAACAGAGGCAGGCAAAAGGTTAGATGGAGCGATGAAATTAAAAAGTTTGCGGGCATAAAGTGGAACCAACTCGCTCAGGATAGGGTGGATTGGAAATCGTTGGGAGAGGCCTTCGTCCTGCAGTGGACCTAAACAGGCTGATGATGATGATGATGATCATGATGATTTAGGTTTGGGGAGCTAAACTCGGAATTCTTTAAATTGGGTTGTCGAGGTACGCCGCAGGGATCCGTACTCTCGCCTATGTTATTCAATATGGCGATGTTGAAGGTGGCTAATGCACTGCACACTGTCCAGGGTATTGGCTATACTATCTTTTCTTGTTGTTATGTGCGGTTTAACGTCCCAAAACCAGCTTTGATTATGAGAGACGCCGTAGTGGAGGGCTGCCGGAAATTTTGACCATCTGGGGTTCTTTAATGTGCACTGACATTGCACAGCACACGGGGCTCAACATTTCGCCTCCATCGAAATGCAGCCGCCGCAATCCGGGATTCGATCCCGCGACCCTCGGATCAGCAGCCGAGTACCATAGCCACTAGACCACCGCGGCGAGGCATTGGCTATACTATCTACGTGGACGACATTACTATATGGAGTGACCACCGGCACTCCATATCACAGGGAGCTTGAGGCTAGATTGCAGGAGGTGGTAACGCTTACGGAAGTATGTTTGGATCTTGTGGGTCTCAAGTGCTCCTGTAAAAAGTCGGAGATGTTGAGCCTTGAAGTCTAGGAAGCTAGGTCGTAGGCCGAAGGACCTGGTACCAGAAGTTGCGCCTTGCATTGCAATACATGCTAGGGATGGGTCGCTGATACCCAAAGTTGAAGCCATCAGGGTCTTGGGTTTGATAATTGAAGCGACCGGATCCAACAATAGAACCATCCAGCGTACTACCAAAAAGACGGAGGAAGCCGTAAGACTTATCAGACGGATCTCTAATGGGCATAGGGGTTTAGGAGAAGAAGGTGCAATAAGGTTAGTTCATGCATTCGCTATATGTCATTCCTCCTATGTCGCAGCTATGTTAAATTGGAACAGGGCGGAGAAAGCTAAACTGGATAGTTTAATCAAAAAAGCCGTTAAGGCAGCACTTGATCTGCCTGTGAGCACGTCAAACGATATGTTGCTCCGACTGGGTTTGCATAACACGCTAGATGAAATTGCCGAGGCTCAGCGTACAGCACAGAGAGAGCGGTTGCTAGGTACACCAGTGGGTAGGTATACCTTGAAATCAATAGGAGAATCGGTGAGTTAATTTCCTTTCCCTAAGCTCCACTAGCTTCAACACTAGCTAAGGAGGGAAGGTGTTTGAGGCTCGAATCGGTGCCCCTCGATGGCTAGAGTACGCGATGTTAGCGCGAAGGAAGAGCCATTGCCCGGTAAAGAGAAGCTTTATTCCACACTCAGGCGTCTGCCCGTGTCCAAGCCCGAACCTCCGCACTCGCTCACATCCAAGGCGTCGTCACTTCAACCCTCGGTGAGACAAAGAGGCCCCCAACAAGCCAATCACACTTGGGGGTTGGCGTCACGAAAACCAATCGCACAAACACTTTTATGACACACACGGCAATGGTCAAACATACGTCACAATCTACAACACCCGAGGGGACAGGTTCACTGCGCGACACACGTCATTTCCCTCTCTCCTACGTTGTCGCCTCTGTATTAGCCCAGACTACCGCCGGCGCCGGAGGCCCTGCTCGAGCTAACCTGCCCGCGCACCACGTCTCTTTCAAGGAGCCACCACACAGCGGCAAGGATATTTGCAGGCCCTGGCCACTAGCTATATGTCATTTGTCATCTCGCCCTGTCATCATCCGTCGTTTTAACGACCGAAGTCGTTAAAACTCTGCACGCTTCGAACGGCACACAAAAACATCTCACGCTCGCATCCGGCCGTGCGTCGCTTCCCCCCGTGTACGCGACTCGCTTCCCATTCAACTCTTTATCTCCTCCGTTTTTTTTGTGGCCCGCACGGAGGCGGCACTGCTCTCAGACGGTTCCCCTGCTGGGTCGCCTTTCTTCCCTATGTGGGGTCTTCCGCGGTTATTTTTCGCGGAGCCTACATGTGTCCCTCGTTTGCAGCAATCCTCCGAAACGCGGCCACGGGGAGTCGCTATGCGCTTTGAAGAACTCGCACAGTTGGACCACCAACACCACGCCGACTCTGCATACCTTGGACTAACTCGGTGGCTGAGTCACATGATGGGACGCGGCTACACGAGTTGAACGTGAACATTACGGCCAACATTATTGTGCGTCCGTTTCCACGGAATGTGCACCCTGTGCACAATGTAGGGAGGTGGATGGCAAGTGCTAGGGCTTTATTGCGACAGGCAGAGGATCAGGAGGAGTCGGCATTTGTTGAAGCGGCATGGATTAATGGGAAAGGTGCCTATTCAGTGGTGGTGTTAGATGGCAAAGGGAGTGTTCGAAATGCCGCTTCTGTTTATACAAAGGATCCGGGGGTCGCTGAGCAGGTGGCTATTGCTCTAGCACTAATTGTTGCACTTGTTCCGCAACAATCTAGCTCTTGTTGCGGAACAAGCTTACAGACTGCGGCAGGGCAGGGATATCACTTCGCATACAGTTGCTTGGTTCCCGGCGAACATGTTGTTTTGTTTTGTGGGGTTTTACGTCCCAAAACCAGTTCTGATTATGAGAGACGCCGTAGTGGAGGTCTCCGGAAATTTCGACCACCTGGGGTTCTTTAACGTGCACTGACATCGCACAGCACACGGGCCTCAACATTTCGCCTCCATCGAAATGCAGCCGCAGCGGCCGGGATTCGATCCCGCGACCCTCGGATCAGCAGCCGAGTACCTTAGCCACTAGACCACCGTGGCGGGGCTCCCGGCGAACATGGCGTCAGTGGAGGGGGCCCCGCGTGACCTCAACGAGGTGGCGCACAGGGAGGCACGAGGATTAGTGTGCCGTGCAATCCCTGAAGGGGCTGGATCTCTCGTTCCCGAGTTCAGGGACCAGCTGTTAACATACAACGAGATCACAAAGCTTAGGGCAATGGGCATTCCCCCTGCCACATTGTAAATTAAACAGGCCACTGGCGGCTACATTAAGACTTCTGCAGACACGGACGTACCCTAACCTGGTCATCATGAATAAAATTACTCCTGACTGCGGAGTTTCCGTCTACTGTAGCAAGTGTGGGGGTTTCCTCGATTTAGACCACATGCTCTGCCGTTGCTCGGCGTTGGCCGGTTATAGTTCTAAAGGTGAACAGTGGTGGCAGCGGATGCTGCACAGTGAAGTGCTGACGGACCAACTCAGGGCTGTCCAGAGCGCCCGTGTGGTGGCAGAGGAGCTCGGCCTCTCTGTCCCGACATGGGAGCGGCCCGCATCAGTCCCTCCAGACTGATCCCTCAGGACCAAATAAAGTTTTTCATACCATACCGTTCTTGCTAGTGAGCTCTCTGTTCCTGCACGTGGCATTTTGATGGAGGTGCGGGGTAAGCCACGATACAACGGAGCTCCGCAGCGGTAGGCGTTTCGCTTGTTCCCTTGCCGCGGATTGACGACGCTCTTGACTGTTTACATGGATCCGCCTATTTCTCCATCGATCCGAGGTTAGGTTACTGGCGAATTTCGGTCGACGATAGGGACCGCGAAAAGACTGCATTTGTAACCCCCGACAGACTATTCCAGTTTAAGGTAATGCCGTTCAGATTATGTAATGCCCCAGTGACGTTTGAAAGAACGATGAACTCGCTTCTGCGTGGGTACAAATGGTCAACATGCCACTGCTATCTGGATGACGCGATTGTCTTGTCGCCGACGTTTGAAAGCCACCCCGTCTATCAGCAGTTCTTGAAGTCTTCAGATGTGCAGGCCTTCAGCTTAATTCCTCCAAGTGCTGCTTCAGCCGCCAAGAAATTACTGCGCTTGGCCACCTTATAAACGCTCAAGGTGTGCAACCTTATCCCGACAAAGTGCGCGTCTTCCAGCATTTCCCCATACCAAAGTCCACCAAGGATGTTCGAAGCTTTGTTTGCCTGTGTTATTTCTGCCTGCCTCGTCCGGAACTTCGCCGACAGTGCCCGTCCCCTCACGCAACTCCTGAAGAACGACGTATCATTTTCTTGGGGACCTGAACAGGATGACGAGTTTTCCGTGCTCATCAAATTGCTTACCTCACCACCCGTCCTGGCCCACTTTGATCCCTCGGCTCCCACAGAAGTTGGTACCGACGCCAGCTGCCATGGCATCGGCGGTGTTCTCGCCCAGCTGCAGCGCGGTCAAAATCGTGTAATCGCTTATGCCAGCCGCCTCCTCTCGTCATCGGAAAGCTAGATTTCAATCACGGAGAGGAAATGTCTCGCCCTAGTGTGGGCAATCGGAAAATTCCGTCCGTAGTTGTTTGGGCGTACCTTTTCCGTCATTAGGACCACCATTGTCCTCCCTAAAAGATCCTACTGGCCGTCTTGGTAGCTGGGCCTTGAAGCTGCAAGAATACTGCTTTGACATCACTTACACGTCTGGCCGCATGCACCAGGATGGTCACTGCCTATCTCGTCATCCCGTGGATTCCCAAGACTCGGAAGCGCATCATTCTGACACCTGTGTCCTGTCCATATCAGGCTTCGCCGATATATGCAGCGAACCCCGATGCACGTTTGCGGTCCATAATACATCGCCTGCGCTCTCACCACCCTGACCCCTCGCCTCGTCTATTTGTGCTTCACGATGGCATTCTCTACAGACGTAACACCAGCTCCGACGGCCCCGAGCTTCTACTTGTTCCTGACGCGCTTTGTCCTACGGCACTTGAACAACTGCACGACGCCCCCACCACGGGACACCTCGGCGCCACTTGCACGTACCATCGCGTACGGCGCCGTTTCTTCTGGCCAGGCCTTCTCCATTTTGTGCGCCGCTACGCTGCTGCTTGTGAAACTTGTCAACCCCGCAAGCATCCGTCATTGCTACCAGCCGGCCCACTCCAGCCTATAGACATTCCAACTGTCCCATTCTACCGCATGGGACTCGATCTCATTGGGCCATTTCCACCTTCACAAACGGGGAACAAGTGTATTGGCATCACAACCAACTACGCGACACGGTATGCTATAACTCGGGCGCTGCCTACAAGTTGTGCCACAGACGCCGCCAACTTTCTGCTTCACAACGTTATCCTCCATCACGGCGACCCGCAACAGCTCCTGGCCAACCGTGGTCGTGCCTTTCTTTCAAAAGTCGTCGACGACATTCTTCGTTCCTGTTCTACGCGTCACAAGCTGACCACTACCTACCGTCCGCAAACGAATGGACTAACGGAGCGCCTCAATCGCACCCTTACAACAATGGTATCCATCTACATTTCCGCAGATCACCGCGACTGGGATAGCACTTTAACTTACGTGACGTTCGCCTACAACTCGTCACGCCATGATACAGCTGGCTCCTCCCCCTTTTATATCCTGTTTGGCCATCATCCAACGCTACCGTTTGAGACTGTTGCCACCAGCGCCCGACAGGACCACGGAGTATGCTCGCGATGTCGCTCCTCGGCCTCAAATGGCCCGCCACATCGCACGGAATTGTCTTTCCCTGTCGCAGCTGTCCCAGAAGGCCCGCTACGATACCCGCCACAGAGAAGTCCACTACTCTCCCGGCTCTTTGGTCCTTCTGCGGACACCTTCACCCCTCGCCGGCCTGTCATCGAGGCTCTTTGCTAGCTATTCCGGACAATACGAAGTTCTCCGCCAGCTCACAGAAATCACATATCAGATCAGGCCGTTTGAGATTACCTCAGCCTCTTCCGTAGCAGGCACTGACGTTGTCCACGTTTCCTGCCTTAAGCCGTACTCTCTAGCCACGACACCACTTTCGCTTAAGCGCCGGGACGGCGCTCCGAGCGCCGGGGGTTGTATTTTACGAAGCATTCCTGCTCGACGAAAGGGCGCCATCCTTCACGTGGCAGTGTGCGCAGGAAAGTGACGAAGACGACGTCTGGGGACCGCTCGTGTTGTTGCTGTCTTTGCTGCTGTTTGTCCATCTTGGTTGAAATGGCTGTTCCTTGTATATGTATAATCTGTAAATACATTTCTTCGCCGTTCCTCCTAGAGGGCACTCAGTTCCTGCACGTGGCAATATTGTATATAATACTGTATATTGGTGCTTTCCCACCCTTGTAACTGCCCTAGGGCTTACAGTGTGGTAAATAATAAAAGGATGCGTGGAAGCTTCTTACATGTAGCTTACCAAGGCACTACCGCATAAACAGCAAGCTCTTGAGAGATAGAATTTTCGGCATGTGTGTCATTACGCCTGTTCAAATGGAAGGCGTGAGAGGACGGACTTCGCGTGAGGTCAGGAAGGCTCCGGTGTCGTCTCGCAAGACCTTCCGTGCCTCAAGCCAAGGCCAGGGCAACGACGTGCGACCTGGAAAATTTCCTTCCACTCCCTCATCCTTTGCCCAGGAGCCAATGGCGGAAGAACACAGGCATCAAGTGCGAGGCCGGGAGAACTCAGAAGAATCCCCGGCCCTCGTGGAGAAGCAAGCTCCATGTGCATATGTAAATAAACGCCCATTTGAACCATTCCTTGCCTCTTCGATGCTCCCTTGGCATGTTGACGGACAGCTGCTGGCAAGTGAAGGTCGTAGTGAGTCCCGGCATACAACAGCGGACAGTAGGCAACGTACTACGGTATGTGCGGAAGGTGTGTGCCCTGCCGGGGTAAACGTTAAGGGGAAGTATGGGTGCCTACGAGAATTGGTGGGTGTTGATACTCTTCCTAATTAATAGTGTTCTGAGTTAACCTTTATAAACATTCCTTCTTGCTGAGTTTACCGGCGTCTCCGAGTTTCATCCTTGGCTGCATGACGGACTCGCACCCGTATGCATTGTAGTGTAGCGCACTTTTCACTGAGCAAATTTTTGTCGTAAGTGTTGTGCAGAGGCAAGTACAAAATTTGTTGTTCTCCTGAGAACTCCTATTTTTACCCCAGGTTCACCCATAAACTCACCGGGTCAGTAGTTCCTTCCCGCATTCGAAGTTGGAAAGCGTGTTTTCGCGCGTACGAGGCCTGTGTTCGCTTAGGTGCCGATCGCTCCAGCACAGGTCAAATGACGGACGGCAAATTCCGACGTGATCGCTCAATACTTGAGCGAAGATAACCCAAAGAGGTGTTTAGTGTTAATGTGCAAGATTTATTTCATTCGATTCCCCACTCACTTTTGTCGGAAAGCGTAAAAACTTTGCATTCGTATAGATAATAATGAGATTTGGTCTAGAAATGTAACAGACTTTTGGTGGAAATTGTTTGTAAGTGCTCCTCTTCTATATGAGTTCTACTTTTCTCGGTTGGAATAGAGCAACGCATATGCGGAAATCCGGTAGATGCATACGTTCTAAGGTAGCTCCTTTGCCCACAGACGCCGAGGGGGCAAGACCACAAATTATGTCTTTCTTAGAAGCCATTTTGGCAGACAAGAACGGAACAGTTGCAGCCATGTCGTGCTTGGTGCGTCGGCGTCGTCTTCTCATAGTCGGATTCTTGTGATACGTATTAGTACGCTACAGGGCCCCCTTCTATCGAGGAAGTCGCGAGTATGTTACAGGTGGCCAAAAGGGGACTGCTGAGCTGCGAAAACCACGCGGCGAGTATGGCAGTCGGGGGTGCCTGTAATATGAGCGGTTGTTGAAGCGTCGGTGTCCGAGTACGAAGGTTTGAGATGGTCCACGCAAACCGTGTCTTCCTAGTCGCTAATGAGCGTTCGGAAGTGTTACGTGTGCGGTTTATGATCTTAAACGGGTCATCATCGTAGGGGTGCTGCGAGAGATGATGCACGGGATCGTGTCGCCCAAAAATGTGCGTGCACTTTTGGAGGGCACGATTGACATATGCACACTACGGTGTGTTCGCCATCGTCGGGGAGGCACTATGGCACCCTTAGCATTGCGCAGATGGTATGCGTAGTCGGAAACGCTTGCAGATACCATGGGTTAGTTGCTGAACAATTCCCCAGGATCTAGAAAAACAGTGCCCAATGTGAGCTTGGCCGCGCTAATTGCTTAGTCACTGCGAACATACGCGCGGGTGCTAGCATAACGAAAGGAAGGTGTTCGGTACAAAATGGAGGAAAAGTGCAAGCCATTGAGTGACGCCTTCAGTAAGCTATGAAAGCGTTCGGTTATTGCATCGGAACGAGGTCGCTTCGATGTGGTTCATACCTAGGAGGCGAGATAGATTGGCGAAGAGTGTTCAGTCGAACTGGCGACAATGGTCAGTCGTAATGGTGGAATAGACACCGTACAGCTAATCCACAGAATCACGAGTGCTCGAGTTGCCGAATGCGCAGTTATGTTTTAAACAGGCATCATTTCAGGCCATCTTGTAAACCTATGAGTGCAGGTTAACACGTTGCGACGGTTCTGCATAGAGGAAGGGGACCGAAAGCACCGAGTGGTTTAAGCGAGCGTCCGGGAAAGGCAAGGTACTACAGGTCCGCAGTGTCGCGATGCACTTTAGACTGCTGGCGCCTTAGGCACACACGAGGCCAACGGGGAACGTCAATTTAATTCTCTGCCACACATAACGACAAGTGATGAGTCGCTGTGTGGCGCGAATACCAAAGAATGCATGGCATGAAAGACGGTTCGACGGAATGAGAGATGCACGTAAGGACGACAACGTCCTCTCGAAGCATCACCAACGAGAGGCACGCTACACTCAGGTACCAAGACATCATCCAAGGCGAGCGATGTGCCGTTCTTCAGTAGCAGCTGCAGCTGCCTCATCATTCTTCTCGCTGGGAGCCATGGCAGTAAAGTGTATGCTTGTTAGGCCGTGATATGTTGCATGGACAGCGGGGCGAGAAAGCCCATCGGCAACGACATTCGCTTTTCCACTGACGTGGCCAATGTCGCTCGTGTATTCAGTGATGAAGGCGAGCTGTCTGATTACACGAGGTGCGAGAGAAGTGCTGCTGGACGTTAAAGTGGACGTCTGTGGTTCATGACCTTTAAGTATGCAAATGTTGCGTCGTTCGACGAAATGTCTAAGGTGCTTAACAGCCAAGCAGACGGTGAGTATTTCCCTACTGAAAGTGCTGTAGCAGAGCTTGGGTGGGAAAAAATAAGGTGATGGGCTGCCAAGCGCCAGCAACGGACTGTTGCAAGACTACCCCGACAGCAGTATCAGATGCGTCCACCATGACGGACCTTGTGGCGTCGCATGTAGGTTGGGCGAAAAGATGAGTACCGCCAATGGCATCTTTAATGCTGCTAAATGCACGCTAAGCCATATCATTGTAGGGTCCGGGAGCACTCGACGATCTTGTGGCCCTTGAGAAGGTCATTGAAAGGCTTCACTGTATTGACGCAGGGAGAAATGAATCGACGATAACACTTGGCGAGTCCAAGAAATGTACGCAGCTACCTTGTTGTCAATGTCTGAGGAAACTCACGAGTAATACGAGACGAAAGCGGACGAATGCCGTGTGCATTGAGGCGATGACCTAGGAAATACAGCCGCTGGAACCGAACTCGCTCTTAGGGCCGTTAACAGCGAGGCCGAACTAGTTCACTCTCTCGAGCACATGTATATGGAGCTTGTGAGCTTGAATAGTGGTACTGAAGACGAGGACTTCGTCGAGGTAGGCAAAGCAGCAGGTCAAGCCTCGTAACACCTGCTCAATTAAACCTTGAATCGTCTGCGCCGCATTACGAAGACAATATAGCTTGCACATATATTCGAAGAGGCCGAAGGATGTTATAATGGCGGTCTTCGGAATATCTGCGGGTTCGACTGGAATCTGGTCATAGGCTTTCACCAGGTTGGTCTTGCTAAAGATGGTGCAGCCATGCAGCGCCGAAGTGAAATCCTCGGTATGGGGAACTGGCTACCGATCAGGAACAGTGGCCTTGTTCAGAGCATGGTAATCACCACATGCGCGCAAATCACATCACTTTTAGGCACTATCTGCTGTCGTGGAGCCCAAAGACTGGAAGAGGGACGAATGAAATCAAGGTCAAGATTGTGCTCATGCACTTTTTTGACAAATGCGAGATGATCTGGTGCAAGGCGACGAGCCCGGGCAAGTACTGGGGTTCCCTTGTGACGATGTGATGTGTCATGCTGTGCGCCACCGAGGACTGAAAGGAGGGTGGTCGGAAGGCGTCCGGAAACACGGCTATGACACTTGACCAAGGGTCAGGAAGTTAGTGCGCTTGGAGAAGCCGGAGCCGTGAAGCTCGGCTTGGGCGGCTATGCTTGTCTCGGAGTCCACGATTCGAAGGTGGCGCATGTCGACGACAACCTTATAGTGCCATAGGAAGTCGACTTCCATTATTGGTTGGCGCACGTCCGCTACGACAAACAACCAGACAAAAAGTACTTCTGAAGCCGATGTCAAGAATCATCGACTTTTGACCTTAAGTCCGGATGGTCGATGCGCTGGCCCCAGTGAGAGAGAAGGGAGTCAGGCGGTTGGCATCTTTCATCCAATGTAGGAGGAAGGACGCAGATTTGTGCGCCAGTTTCGACGGGGTAACGAACGTTGGCGATACGATCAGGGACGTGGAAGAGGTGACTGTGCCTGGGCCGGGAACAGCAGCTGCGCCACCATCCACCGCACACAGCAGCTGCGTTTCCCATGTACTGGCCATAGTTTGCGCGCCGCCCGTATAAATGGTGATACTAACAGAAGCTGTTGTGAGTAGTGTAATGGCAGCCAGAGCAATTTGGGCTGAGGCGGCGAGTTCGTGATGAAGGACACGGCTGGTTCTTTCGGAAGGTGCCGTTTCACCTGGAAGTTGCTCTACCTTTCGACTGAGGTCCTCGCAAGCCGCGAGGAGACGCCCATAGCTGTCGCCACTCGCTCTCTTGTTGGGTGACGAATCTGTGGGAGAGGAAGTGTGGCCACGGAGGGAAAACGACATATATAATTTGGTCCGCCAACTGATCCAGAGATTCAAGTGTTGATGCTGAAGACGCGGTCAGAATCGTACGTTCTGGGGTTGGCAGGCGTTGTACAGAAATTTCTGGAAGAAGTGCGTTGCATGGTGACGTAGCGACATCGGGCCCCAAGGTCTGCATGCGACGCAATAAGTCAATAGGTTTTCTATCGCCGAGCTCCTCTAATTTAAGGAGTTGCTGCGGTCGATGTTCTCCGGTGTCAGCAGTGCGCTTGATGAGGCTCTTATTTAGGTGATCTTAGGGGTAATCGGCTGGAGGACGCCATAGAACACAGGGAATGCTGTAGTAGTATGAGGCGGAAGCGCTCCAACGACATTGTCGTACATAGTCAGCTGCGGTGCGATTCAATGACGATGAAACAATGACTATACGGTGATGAACGAAAGTTCCTAGTCTGACAATCAGAAGACAGGGAGCTTCACAGCAGAAACCTCAGGCTCGCGGGGTTGTACCGATGATGACTGTACCTGAGAAGATACCATAATGTTCTGGCATCGGGAAGGACTGCGCAGATGGTGGTTCTCATGTCCCTGGCAGCTGTATGCCAAGCGAAGGGGCTGAGGCCAGCGCAATTGAGGAAGCGAGAACGACCAAGCGAAGTCAAGGTCACCAATTTGTGGTAACAGGCAGGCAGACGCCGATGTTGCGAGACCACAAATTTATATCTTCGCTAGCAGCCATTTTGGCAGACAAGCACAAAACAGGCACAGCCATTTCGTGTTTGGTTTGCCGCTGTCGTCTTCTCCTACTCGGATTCTTGTGGTACATATCGGTACGCTGCATGTCCAGCGCTTTCCCATTGCTAAAAAATATTGCCAGCCGGAATGACATTGAAGTTATCTCGAGTGCTCCAGATAAGTTGGAAAGCTAGAGTCAAGCTGTTGCCAAAATGATTGGTATGTCACGAAACGTTTTGGGACGTGAGTGTTCGAGCGCTACAGAGCAGCGAGAGTTAGCACAGTTGGTCGAGCACCGAAGACCAAGTTTTCTGAATCGTCGTTCTCTCCTTCTCAGGCTATATGTCCACTGCCCCTTCATTTACAGTACAATTATCTCCCCCGCAGAAGAAGAAGCTGTCCCGGCGACCTACGGATAAGACAAAGCAGGTGGATCGTACTAGGGCTTCAGATGCTGAACGCGCACAATTTCGCGTCCTCGACGGCGCTTATCCGAGGGTGAGTCGAGGGGCTCCACGATATACTTAACCTGAGAAGATTGGTGAATAGCGCGATAGGGTCGCTGGTACTTTGAGGCGAGTTAGGGTCGCTGGTACATTGAGGCCACACAAGCGAGCCAGGAGCTTAGGATACAGGATCTGCGGAAGTATCGCGGTGGTGCTTCTGGCGCTGCTGATCTTCCGACGTAAAACGAGATAGGAGATAGCTTGCGACACTGTTCGGCGTGTGCAGCAGCTTCGGAGAGGGTAGTGGTTTCCGTGGTGTCGGGTCGACTTGAAAAAAAATGGTATTGATTGTGCAGAAAGGCTCGCGTCCCTAAAGAAGAAAAAAGGGCGCAAATCTTGTGGTGGTCTGCGTGGCTGTATGATAAGCGAACGTAAGAAACGGTAAAATTTGGTCCCAGTTGCTTTGGTCAGATGTGACCTACGTGGCCAGCATGTCACGAAGAGTTCGATTAAAGCGCTCTGTCATCCCATTAGTCTGCGGGTGATATGTAGCAGGGGTCCAGCATTCTTTGAGAAGAGCTTCGATGACGTCAGAGAGGAAGACACGGCCTCTGTCACTCAGTAATTCTCTGGGAGCTCCATGGCGAAGGATGGCGTGGCACAAGAGGAACCAGGCAACGTCACGTGCAGAAGCGTGGGCAAAGCGGATCTCTCTACGTAGTGTGTGAGATGGTCGATCGCCACGATTACCCAGCGGTTGCCATCTGACGATGTCGGGAGAGGGCCATAAATATCGATGCCTACGCGATGAAAAGCACGTGCTGGACAAGGAAATGGTTGCAACGGGGTGGTTGAACGGCCATCCTTGCGGCGTTGGCAAGCGAGGCAGGAGCGTACATAACGACGGATGAATCGATACATCCCGCGCCAGTAGTATCGAAGTCGTAGGCGTGCGTATGTTTTCATACGTATGTTAAATGTGAAACCCCGCACAAATATCCGAACGGAGGTGTCGAGGTATGAAAAGTAACCACTTCCGGCCGTCTGCGAGGTAGTTACGACGATACAGTAGCCCGTCGCGAAAAGCCAAGTGGTGGGCTTGGCGACATAATGCGCTATCGGCAGTAGGTATTGATGGGGTTGCCAAGAAATTCAGCATGGAGGCAATTCAGGGGTCTTTCTTCTGCTCCAGAAGTACGTCCGTGGCAGCTGTCGCCTGAATGTGCCATGAATCATGGCACATTCAGGCGACAGCTGGTAACGTGAACCGGTCTGCAGGTGCAATGCCAAGTGTCTATTTTAGCGGACTCCGGCACCTGGTTCAACACTAGCATGACCACCCTCGGTTTGAAGAACCGGAAAAAGAGAAAGTGAGAAAGGAAGGAAGAAAGAAGAAGAAAAAGGAAAAAGAAAGAAACAAGAAAAAGAAGGCCTTATAAGCACTGCTGCTGTCTGGTGCCCTCCAGTCACCCCTGAAGAAGGGTCCGAGTGGGACCCGAAACGTCGGGTTTTTTGTCATCTTTAGGAGTAAATTTTACTTTTCATTATTATAATTTGGTTGGTGTTCCCCCTTTTTTCACCTTTAATTTCGTCCCAACCAGACACATCTCTGTCAAATGTTCACCCTTAAAGTAAACCCAAACAGCGAAAACGCCATGTTTCGATATTACGTAATTTTCACGTAAACGTGTTTTTTGCCGTTGCTTCGGAGGGTATAACAAATACTAAGTGGCGATAGGAATTACTTGTGCCTTGTGTGCAAAACTCCCTCTTCATCTTGTGAGGCACGTCACAGGACCATACTCTTCACTAATCAAAACCACCTAGTGTCCTTTAGCGCGCACATATCTTGGAATGTAGGGGTGTTCTTCCCTTCAACCTACATGCAAAGGTGGTCACCATTACTGGGAATTGGGCTAGTAAAAAGTTGAGTGTTTAATATAATCTTGTGGAAACAGATGGAGTAATAATTGAAATACTTACTCTGGGCAGCCTTCATAAGTGTGAAGAGAGAACTCGTAATACGTATTGTTGATATATCTTTTAGTGTATGAATAGCAGGGCCTCTGATGGTTTGGTAAATATATTAAAATACTACCTGTTCGGTTAAGGAGCTGAAATGGTACGGGACAAGTGCATAAATGCGTGAATGAAATAGTTCGGTTACACAGGTCTCCTTAAATTGTACGCAGAACATATATATATATATATATATATATATATATATATATATATATATATATATATATATATATATATATATATATATATATATATTTTTTTTTTTTTATTTTTTTCACGTGGGGGTCACGATTTTCAGAAGCATGACGCACCAAATTCAAGCAGGCAAAGGATTTTTTTCTGGGTAGTACACTCCCTTCTCTTCTCTCCACCAACCCTTCCAATTTCTGGAACTATGTTAAACCTGCACAAGCTCGTGCCATTTCTCTTGGTTACACTGGTGGACACGTGCTACGGGATAAGGAATGTAGTACTGCCCTGAATGACGTCTTCGCGAGTGTGTTTACAGTCAACTGTCACGCCGCAGCTAGATAATCGCGATTTCTTTCCCATTGAATCAACTCTCGATGTAGTCGATTTTGCGGGAATAACTAAATTGATTGGGAAATTGAAACTTCCATCTTTATGTGGTGATCCTGAAATTATTGCGAAGTTTCTGCAAAACACGAAAGTTTACTCTTCAGTTTTCCTATCGTACCTCTTTACACAGTCCATTGATTGTAGTATGCTGCCATCAGATTGGAAGGTCGCGAAAGTAGTCCCACTCTTTAAATCCGAGAACACACATTCTCCTCTCAATTATAGACGAATCTCCTTAACCAGTATTCCGTGTAACATTCAGGGTAACAGAGTGGATCCCTTGAGCAGTTAAGCGTGGCAGGGGGCGGGAGAAAGTTAGGTGTGCACATGAGATCAAGAAGTTGGCGGGTATGAATTGGGCGCAGTTAGCACACAACAGGGACTATTGGAGATCTATGGGAGGCGCCCTTGCCCTAGAGTGGGCGTATGCAGGCTGATGGTGATATATTTGTTCGTGTGTCGTTGAGCGTTTGCTGGGTCTTTCATTCTTGGCTCTTGGCCAATTCCTCAGAGGGTGTGTGCGCCATTCAATTTGGTATGCATATACATCTGCACCTACAACAACCAGCTTGCGACAAAGGCTCTCTATCTACATCCCTTTCCTTTAGAATGGCGCAGTCGAGGGGATACCTTTATTGAACGTGGTAGTGTGGAAGCAGTGCGTCTTCGTGGGTCCTCGGCCCTGCGGCTTTACTGGTTGACGAACGCTGTCCAAGCTTCTGACGACATGGTACTCGTTAAACTGCCACGGCCCCAAGTACTCGCCATGAGGCTTCAGGCCTCCTCGGCTGCTCAACTATGCGTATTCAACGACGCCGTGACACCAGTTCACGCTAAGGCAGTGTACAGGCACATCTTACCAGATAACGTTGAGGCTTCCCATGGTATGGAGTCCGCGCCCTCTACATTACTGGCATCTCAGTCGCAGCACAGTGCTGTCCATGCATACGTGCTCAAGGACGCCGCCGCCGTGGGGGACACTGGCGCAGCGTACTTCCCGGCCGTCGCCCTTCCTTTCACGAACACCTCATTCTAAAGCCTCACTCCTCTCACGCGAGCCATCTCACAACTTTCATTCCAACCTGAATGCCTGACATTGCTGATCTGCCAGTTCCCATTTGCTGCGTGGGAACTACCGCAGTTCCGCGGTTTCGAAGATGATGCTGATGCTTGGCTCGACACCATTAATATGCTGGGTTCTCACCGCGACTGTACCGACGAGGAAAAGTGGCACGTGGCCACAAGCCACCTTCGAGATGCTGCCGAGGTTTGGCAAATGTATGAAGGCTTCTCTCAACAGTCCTGGGTGGAATGCAGGACAATGTCCATAAGGGATTTCGGCCGCCTTTCACGAGTCGACAATCAAACCTCTACCGCGAACGCGACTTGCAAAACGCACTCAACCAACGGTGCACCTGCACGTTCCACCAACCTGATCTTTGCTGACGGGCACTCTGACCCGCAAAACCTCGTAATTGGCCCTTTCAGTGAAATCTTCCCAAATTCAGCGACTGGCAACGGCACCAGAATGTCACTGTTACCGGGTGAGAGCATTTTTCGAGCATTTTTCACTCACTGCAGGGCGGAGACTGCGTCCTCATCATCGACATCAGATAGCCCTACAGAGGACCTTGCTCCTGTAGTGTTGGGTATTCTCTTGGCTCCACGGACTAGCCATCTCTGCCGCTGCCGTCTGCATCTCGACGAAGCAGACGTGTACGTGTAGAGTAGCTGCCCTCTGAGAAGTCGGAGCCAGGCCCACACACTTTACCACTCTTTTCGACGACTGTGAGGACGTCTTACATTTTCTGGGCGACGCCTCGCTCACGGACGTAAAGTGGGTCGAGGTCCCTAATTTCCAAGAGAAGCTCGTGCGAACGAACCTGATGTCGTTGGTGCACTTGTTGTCCTTGAACGTCTTGAAAGGTGTGCTGCGCGTGGCATGCCAAGATTGAACTGCGTTGAGGGTCCGCCTACATCTTCGCAGTTAAAATCCGCTGTGTCGCTGGAGTTGCAGAAGAAGGCGTGATCCCGGTCACCATAGCGGGTGACCCACTCTGACCAGAGATTATCGGTCACCTTGTGCAGTAGGGACCACAGACCGGAACACAATTAACTCTTGTCCGGCAGTTCCCATCAGCTGCCAAGCAGATGAACACTGCGTCCAGTCGCACCTGTGACGCAGAACAGGGTCTTACGAACTACTCGATCCGTAGAGGCCTCCACTGGCATATCACCCTTCCAATATCTAATGCTAGAACATTATATAGTGAGGCGAATCTAGGGGTAGTGTTTCACAAGCATTATCGTGAATTCGAAATAAGCCTGGGTGTTCGAATCAGTTTTAAGAGTTGTGGGATCCTCAAACTTCGCATTAAGGGTTAACGCGATAGCGATGCGTGACCCCATTGTCATTGCACTCTTTCACTTGCCATGCTCTTGAGTGGCGTAGCCACGTAATTGTCGTGACACCGCACTTGTTATTGTACGTCTTTACTCGTGTAGTTGAGATTCTGAATTACTGCAATGTAATAGGCAAAGTGCAAAGTGCCAATGCGCCATGAAAACTCGCCGATGAAGAAGGTACCGCTGTTCGCCTGGCGCTGGTATACAGCAAAGAATCCATCACAAACGTGTCACCATGGCATGAACGAACGTCTACACGATCGCGAGCACAGGCGCATGCACAGGCGACCAGGCCCTTAAGCTAAGTGCGAGCATCTCCTGCATCGTCCATACATGCGGGGCGGCGAAACACGGCGCTGTTAGTGTTCCTGCATATGCTCCCCAATAGCACCATAATTGTGCCTCCATAGGATTGCGGCGGCATTGGTGACAACCAATGGTCGTCGCAACGTCATTTTGAAGCACACCGAGCGGTTGCGCGTCTGCTTGGTGTCCGTGCTTCGTTCGACAGGCATAGCGCGTCTGTTTGGTCCCCGTGCTTCTTTCGAGACAGAGACGCACGCTGCAACCTGTTCATAAACGCTAGCGCAGCTGAGTCCCAGGCCTCGTGTGGCCCGATATGGCGGGCGGTTGACACCACCCTTTGTAGTGTAGGGTGTGTATCAAGACACCCTAGGCATTGTGGGCCATTTGCGCCACCTCACGGGTGACAGTCAGACGTCTGCCATGCTGGAGCACCTCTGAGACGCACCTCCGAGATGTGCGCTTCCCCAGCCATTCACGTACACCAGCCAATTGGGCACATGAAAATCTCGCCATTAGAGGGTATCCATGCTTGCGCCGTGTCCTAGTACGTAGCGCATCGCGCTACGGAGCGAAGGTCGCACGTTCGATTATCATTCGGTCCGACGATTCTTTTCTTCGCAGGTAGCTCAAGCTTTGGCTCTCGGACAAAGGTGATTTCCTGCTCATAACCAGCGAAGCCGGTGCCGACGACGCCAGAACCTGTGCGAAACGAGCTCTTTAATACTATCGCATTAAAATGTGTTCAGTGTGTGGTGTCATACGGCCCATTTTCAAAGAACACGAGGAATTGCGCGCTGTTTCATAGCGTGGATCAAGTGGCAATAAGTATTCCTACCTTAGCAAATGTAGACTGTTCACAATGGCAAGTGAAAAAGTAGGAGCGTGAACGTCAACGCTGTTGTAGCAATTCTCCTATGCTTCGAAAAAAATCCACGCATCTCCTACGAAGTGAATCATGACGACTGGGCGAAGCACTGGGGATCGTTCGGTGCTACCGTACATTGCCCACTCGCGCATGTAATTGATGACAACGCATGCGTATATATAGACACGTGTTGTCATTCCTGCTCTGGGTCTTTATGAGGTTCCTGCACTCCCGCGTCTTAGATCATGCCGAGTTCCGGATGACATTTAGTTAATGCGCACGCTGCGAATCGTTATTGTTAACTACGCACAAAAGAAATCTCCCACCGGCACTACATTTCAGGTCAAGATCTCTTGCATGTACATATATATATCTAAGGGAGGCCGGTGAACGGTTGTGCAGCGTGAGCAGTCCGTTTTTTCAACCAAGAAACTTGATTAGCTGTCACAAGAGGTTAGCTGTCTCTCGCCTTTGTTAGCCTCTTGCTCCCAGATGTTTCGGTTTCGATTTTACACTATGCTGCGCCGTGACAGACAGATGCACACGCAACAACGGACCGGCCTTAACCTTAAGGTGTTTCGCCCCTAAAACATAAGTGAAGCAAAGATCCCTACTATACCAAGGAACAGCTAAGGTATGAGGCCAAGAGGTGGGAAAAAGTACTAAATAACGGTCATTGACGGAGATCTGTAGCGTGCGTTTTAAATAGCATATCTTTATGCATATGGTTATGCGTTATAATATAAGATACGCATATCGTTATGCGTATCTCATCTGGGGACGCCACTCCGCGCGGTTTTACATAAAACTTACAGGGCATCGCTCGTATAAGGTTGCGCGACATGGTCAGCGTACTCATTGACGTCATTTGCTGAAAGAGCCACCACTTTCGAAGATACCTCCAGAACCAGCTTGCGCATTTCCTGGCGCGTGTAGTGCAATCATCTTCGCCTCAATTGTTCCCAGAGTCCTCCACAACTGACCGGTGCCGTTTGCTGAGAATGTTGAAAAAATGCAGCGGAGTCCCTGTAAAGGTGCCCTGAACCAGCAGTCAGACTTTGTTGGAAATGGCTGGGTGTGTATTGAAAGCCTCGCAAAGGTTCACAACCGAAAGAATTTTTCAAGAACGATTTCTTAGGAGCGAAGGTATTGCGACCGGAAAACCTCCCTTTCCAGTTCCGTGTCGACTCCGCAGAACAGAGCCGATAGAGCTCTTGTGGACGGCGTCTAAGAAGGTGTTCCCCCCGCCGGTTTACGTTACGAGGCTTCCGACGTCGTATCGGAGTGGCTGATTAAAAAAGCGCGACAGCGAGCGCTGTTCGCAGCACACACTTGTGGCTGCTTGCTCAATCCGCGCATGGGCTTTGTCGCGTGCCCTCGCGATTGCTGCATTTTTTCGATCCTCTGACGGTTCATTTCCGTTCATCACAGATATTTGGGCTCGGTTGTACGCGCGCTTGCTTTGTCAGTGGGATGTTTCTCTTCGATGTTGCGCATACTATAGCGTCAGAATAAACTGTGCAACTACCAGCGAGAAGAAGCATGAGAGGCCTCTTGTAAAAAAGTGTTCCACGGGGGTCGTGTACTCGATACCCCTATCCTGCGGCAAGGTGTACATCGGTCAAACCGAAAGATGGGGTAATGACCGCTAAAGGGAACACGCCCAAAAATTAATAAAACGAGATGGCAAGTATGCGCACCTGGTTGCGCATGCTATAATGTGTCGCTGTGACGCAAGATTCTCTGAGACAAAGATTCTGGGCAGAAGCACAAGTAAAACTGCACATGAAGTGTTAGAGGCTTTTTGCATAGAAAAATATAAGGAGCACTGTGTCAGCACCCCGTCGCTATCTCTGTTTTTTAGCGAATTTCAGTTCATCAGATCTAGACTATGAGATGGGTGGAGCAGGAAGAAAATGTATGTCTTGATTTTGTGTGTTTGGCTTTATCTGATGTTGAATGCGTCCATGTGCCACATGTGTATATTCAAGCATTCGTGCGATGAATAAATCAGTTGAAAGTGAGCGCTGTACGCGGTTGATGCCTGGGTGTCTGTGGGTGTGTGTGTGTGTGTGTGTGAATGTGTCGTGTGGTTGCGCTCTAATTAAGTTTTGGAAACTACCATCGCTAATCCACCTTGTGCTGCGTAAACCAAAGTTACTTAATGATTGATTAGTGATTGTAGATGGATTAATGATCCTCTCGGGCTCAAACGCGCGACTACTATGACTCGAGAGGAAGGCCGAGGACTCGAACCCATAGGTGCCGGTGGATTAATATGGAGTAAAGTGCGTTCAGCTGCGATAAGGCGGATGGAATGATTTAAAGTGTGAATACACCCTAATATGCACAAGTTCAATTTTAACAACGAAGCTATTTAAACTATTGGTGAAACTGCGCAATCCGCAGAATGCTCCGCCACGCTTATACAATGTTAGCATAACCATGCGAACCTACAGTAAAGCCAAGTTAACTTTCATAAGACAATTTAGCTAAGACCCAATTAAGCTCAATTTAATTCAATCGCGTCTAATAGACGTCATTTAGTAAAGGTTTTGTCCAGTCAGGTCTAATAAAGCCAAATTTAACACACCCAAGCTTAATTAGGCTAAGATAACTGAAGTCCAGCCTAATTAAACTAAATCTAATTATTCCAAGACAACTTATGCAGACACTAATGGTGTGAAGACTACAGCAATGAATGAGCTAAGCCTAAATATTCTGCAACTAATAATGTGAAGCCCAATTGAGCTATAATATTGCCGTGACGACCTAAGTGTCTTCAAGTATCCCGCCAATCATCCTTCTTGTAGGAGAGTTTGAGCAATGTACCTAAGTTCAGTGCAGTGACAACAGGTAGCGTTCATCTCGGCACGAGCAACCGGCCGGGCCTGGTTTGCATGCGCCACGCGCACGGGACTTGGCAACGACTGTTCGACGCTAGCATTAGAACGCGTCTCTCTTGCACTGCAAGTTGTGGGCACAGGTTCGCCCCTTAATAAACGTCTTATTTTGTCACCCTGTGGTCATCAAGATCGCTACAATATTTACGTGTAGTGTAACTATGCTTAGACTAATAACATCAAATATAATTAAGGCATCACTAATTACCCCTAACACAATTATGTTATATGTAAATTAAGACGAATAATCCTCGGCTAATCAGACTAACAATAATTAGGTCAGGTGTAATTAAACCATAACTATATGAGCGACGCCTAATTAGGGCTAATATTTCTAGTGTATATAAGCTTACATTATTTGAGCGAAGTTTAGCAAGACAGGACTGAATAACTCAAGCATAATTAGGTTATCACTACTTAAGCTTAAGAATACGAACCTGATTAGATTTAAGTTGATTAGGCCCACCCTAATTATTATATGCTTATCTAAGCCAGGTCTAATTATAATATGACAGCCAAGCCTAATGAGCTCAGAGTCATTAGGCTAAGCACTATTACGCCCATTGTTAAAGGCTTATTATTTTAATCCTCACTAACCCACCTCAGTGAATCCTCATCTGCTGTAATCTTTAGTCCACCGTAATACATTATAGTCTGATATCATCGTCATCGGCCTGTCTATTCCCGCGCAGGGCAAAGACCTCTCCCATAGGACTCTAATTATCCCTGTCCTTTGCTAACTGTGCCCAATTTATCCCCGCAATCTTCCTGGTCTCATCTGCCTGCCTAACGTTCTCCCGCCCCCTGCCCCTGAAATAATCAACGCTGATCTCGTAATATACTGTAATGCACGCTAATATGCTATAGTCCACCTTAATGCACTTCAATCTGTCTTAATCCGCCTTCATGCGTCTTAATCAGCTCAAAATATGCACAAATCCACCTTGATCTGTCTTAGTCCCCTAATCCACATTATCCAAGAATTTTTTTGCATTGGACTGCCAGCCATGGTCTTGATTTCGAATCCTAGAAAGTGGCAGTAGTGGAGTCCTATAGGGTGTGAACCCATCTACAACCACTGATCAATGATTAATTAAAGTTTCGGAATCATTTATCATTTGTTACGGGTTGCTCGTCTGTCGCCCATTTATGAGAGAGGGAAATCGCCCGTCTTTCCCTCTCTCATAAACTTCTCCACCATTCATCACTTCATGATGTCTTTATACTGCGACCTCGGTACATTTCAAACCGTGTTGATCATTATCATAAGGTAGTAATCGCATCATGTCATACTAAATCGTTCTTTCAGTCGTTTATTCCCCGTACATGTCAAGAGTGGAACCACCTTCCCACAAGCGTCGCAACCATTACTAACCACAAAAATTTTTGCGAAGCATTAGCTAACATTGTACAAACTAGTGAATTGTTCTGTTATATGCATTCACACTGCACTCGTTTGTTTACATTAACTAGTTTTTGTTTTTTGGAGAACAATTTATTTTTTGAATTCACTGTACTTTTTGTTTATGTATTTTTAACCACTCCCCTCTGCAATGCCTTATGGCCTTGAGGGTATTTTAAATAAATAAATACATAAACAAATAAATAACTTCAGTTACCACAAGGAGCTGGTCTTTGGAGTTATGGAGGTACGTCAAAACAGTGCCGTACCAGCGAAACGCCGATAGCAGCAGGTTCACCTCGATGTAGCAATAAACATTCAACTGCTTATCAGAAGACACATTTCGCTTTCGTGCTTTGCCGATTCTGTCGACAAGGGGATCAGCCACATTTTTAGACGCGAAGGAGCTCTTTGACTAGCCTGTGTAACGCTGTCCCTCCGTGCCTCAGTACGAATGCGCCGCAACGCGCTCCCCTCGCTCCCCTCGCCGCAGGTGTTGGAGCGCTGCCAAGTAGGTCACGCCGCAGCTGCGCGTTGACGTCACGCTCCCCTCGCAGTGCGTGCTGACCTCACTCTCTCCCTCGCCTGCCGCGCGCTCGCCGCAGCGCCCGCAGCTGCTGCCTCGTCCGTTCGCCCGCAACACCTGCCGCGACACCGCCGCTCGCTACACCGCCGACTCGTCGGTTCACGCGCAAAATTAACACAATCTTCCCAAACGGAACCCTGGTGGGATGCGAAGCACCTGCGTTAGCGCGTTCAACCCGTGACGCCACTCGTGCGCAACGCTGCTGCTTCGCATCCCATCAGGCTTCCCTTTGGAAAGATGGCGTTAATTTTTTTTGTCACTGACCATCCTGGAATGTCGGAGCGTTCCTGGTTCTTCTGGCACTCATCGTCCCGGGATACCTCGACAGTGGTGTTATGGGGTGGTGAGTGTTACTCCGGTGTCATCTAGAGAGCACGCGACAAGCCAGAATGTGAAGAAATCGACTCTTCACACGGGACTTACGCAGTATTTAGCCAAAGGAAGCGGTCCGGCGACCCAAGCAGCACGCACGCCGACGACACCATGGTTTACTCTGATGGCATCTAGGCCTCTCCTAACGAAAACTTCGAAGCCGCGATGAGCCCCAGGGACAAGAGGACACCTGAGGGTGTCATAAATTTCAGATAAGCCCGCCACAAGGACACACAGACCACGTGAACCACTCGCAATTCTTTTTGTACCGGTTCTCGACACAAGCACCATCAGGCACTGAACCGGAAAAGACTATCCATGCAGTTAGAGGCGCTCGTTCCAAGTGAAATGCGGGACATCAGGTTCGACAACCGTAGGAATATCACGGCTATAGCTCTTGAACAAGTGGCGGCGTTGCGAACGTTGCGCCAAGTCACTTACCTTCATAGCGTGAAGCTAAGCTCCTGTTTTACCTGGCAAGGGCGTCATTACCCGTGTCAAATACGACAAACACGTGGCCATTCCGAATGCTGACTTGCCCATACTTATTAAAGTAGTCTCAGAAAAATATGTCGTTACGCATGTTTCCCGCATTGACAAGCTGCGCTCTGTGAAGCTGAGATTCAATAGCGAGTGAAATCCGTCACTTGTGAATGTTTTCCATTTAGCCAAAGCCACTCCAATGCAGGGGATGCATGAAGCTAGGTCATGTGAGCAGTCTGTGCAGAGAGGCAACGACGTATTCCCGCTGCTCCGCCTCTCTTTCAACTGACAGCCGCAATGCTGTCACCGTAAAGTAAGTTAACTGCTCTGGATCTCACGATGTCTCTACTAGGCAGTGTCAGCTTATTTATGAAGAACGGCAATACTAAAGTAGATGGTGAGAGAACACTCGTCTTCCGAGAAGCTGCCAGTGTTATTCGGAAAAGCGCTGGCGACACTCCTGTCGAAGATGTTCGTGAGACTGCTACAAGCACCACTGTACGCTTGCCACAGCCTTTTTTTTCGTCTCAGCCGTCCAGGCCGAACGGACACGATAATAAACACAAAGGCATCAAGTTTATGGATACTGTGAAGTTGACATATTCTGCGATGATATCTGTCTGGGTGCCAGTCACCTTCGGGGGCTCAAGGCATTGCAGTATTGAAGTCGGAACCTATTTCAGATAAAGCGCCACGGGTAGACCGGCGGGTAGCCATCATAACGCCGACTCTGATATAAGCTCTTTATACGTTTCTTAGCGACATGAACACACCGTCTGCACCAGATGCCTTGAAGATACTGGGCGATATGCGTCCATATGCGTCCAGTCTAAACACCAGAGACCATTATGCTCTTGTGCGCCGTCGTCACATAAGAACTTCTTCATGCATCGGCTGCCATCCAGACGCACCGCTTCGATATGGGAATGCAGTAAAGTCCAGCGAAATATACTACAACGTTTGGGGGACTCTTCAACGTGCAGCGTCCACCTAGATACCCGCTTCCGCCTTCGTGAACCTCACAAGTGGTGCCTATACGATTCCCCAAGCTATGCCTGGAAAACACGCATCAAGTCCAGAATCTACATTCTTGTGACTTCAACAACAGACTTGTGACTCTCAGATGGCGCATCACACTTACTTGCCTGTCCTCTTCTCTTCTGCATCGCTTATTTCCCCTTCTCCCAGCGCAGGGCAGCGTAACAGACGCGTCTGCTTAACCTTCTCGCCTTTCCTTGTCCTTCTTTCCTTCCCTCTCACTCTCTAGCCACAAGGCTTAGCATGGCAATAGAACATTGTTGGTGCAGTGGTGAGAATTTTCCTAATAATTGCTTACCCGTGTTTTAGGTCCGAAAGCACGACATGATTACAAGAGACGCCGTAGCGGAGCGCTCCGGAAATTTAAACCACCTGGGGTTCTTCAACATGCACTGACACCGCACACAAGTACACAAGTTTCAACATTTCGCTCCCGTTGTAACGCAGCGACCGCGGCCCGGCTTCGATACCGCGACTTTCGGATTTGCAGCCAAGTGCCATAACCACTAGACCACCTTGGCGGGACATCGAAGATTCTAGTGATGCCTCCGGACCTCATTCTGGCTATTGATACGCTGTTGGCCAAGCTGTCGAGTTGCTTCGCCTTTTTGGAAGGATGTAGCCACTTGCAGTCGTCCACTAATCGTTATGCCTTTTTTACGTCCGCTAATGGCATTTTCACATTTTCTTTGCACCACGGGACGATGCTTTTTTCTCAGAGGGCGCAATAACTCTTGAATGCGTGTGTGTTTGCCTCACGGAGACCTCATTTTTCACTTCGTTGTGATACGCCGGTTATGATACCGTGCTGGGCGTCGTCAAATTGACGTGCTTTTAGAAGATTGCACACCGCAACTGCTACAAAGTTTGAACACACGACGTTTATTCTCCAGGTCTTGCACGAGCATAAGTGATAAAGATTGAATGCTTCACGGTGGATGTATAAAAGCCATCGGATTTTGTACTGACTGGTTTTTTATCGATGACCCGCGCTCTGCTAGTCGCTACCTTTTTGCTGTGTGATTTGCTTTCCCAGGTGGCCACGGGTTTCTGTGTGATTTGCTGTGTGATTTGTTTTCCTAGGTGCCCAAACATGGCGAACCTGTTCACAGGTTCGCCAAACTTTGGATTCTACTTCCTTCATCGTCATCACCACGTGATAGTACGACAAATGCCTTAACACAAGCAGAAAGCCTAAAGAAGACCGTGACTCAGTCATCATACCATGTTGAGTTTATTATAGAATGCTAGTGGACGACCTCATATGGCAAGTCGCGCAAAATGATTCCCCGATGCAAACGCTGAACTGAAATTTTCTTTTAAAATGGGCGCTTTTCAAGTCTAACCGATCGCAACCACCGATATTATGATTTGTGGCCTGCAGCGTCAGCACAGAAGGAAACATCGCATTTTTATGTGTTTGAAGCAGTGTTGCAGTGAAGCGCTTCGTTCGACATCCTTGTTCTCGTATCCAATGGTGCAGCGAGACGTGACCGATTAACAGCATCCGTAGTTTCTAAATTCGCGTGGCAAAAGGCTCCAGGAAGCGCTGAGATGCAGGCGATGCAAAGAAAGCTACCATTCCGGCCATTACCTTTTTAAAGCTTTTGCAAACGCTTTCTCTTTTCTTAGTATATAAAATGACGGGTTTATAGAATGGCGGATATTGTCTAAAGTGGTCATTTGCACAAGTTCGTGCTCCTTTCGTTGTGCCACATGGTCATCACATCGCTTTAGGACAAAACTGCCTCAACAAAAAAAAGTGCAAATATTGTACCCCTTCGAAGGTGCTTAAATTATTGTAGGGCTGTATAGGAAGAACTGCGGATGCAAGTGCTACAGTAGACGCACCTCGATTGGAGTACTTTGTTGGGACATGACAAGGTAGCTCGGCCGCGCATAGCTGCTCTTCTGTCGTTTGTTACCATGGAAGTTTTCTTTCTGACGCCAGCAAGGTTCCTGAAGTACTTCGAATGCACACGGTGGTGTAAAGAGGAGTAAGTCTAAGCATGAAAACTTTTCGTGGCAGCTTTAGAATAGTTTATACGCAGCTGTTTGGGTAGTTATTCGAATTTTGCTGTTTGGGTAAAGTTTATACAGGCAAATACAAGATGAAGACCACTCACTGTGTACAGATCTGCCATTTGGGCATTCTCTGTTCCACCGAATACAGCTCCTTCATGCATCCAGAACGCTAAAAGAACACTAAGAATAAATGTTGGTGTCATTGCTTTTCAAATATAAGTCCTTTCTGTGTCCGTAAGTAATCGACGTTTGAAAAGCTCCGGAGGAGTAAGAGCAGTATATATACCCATAGCGATCTCATCAATCTAGAATTATTCATGTTCATTCGCTCTCAAAGTTTTCAAAATACCGCCTGGCCGCTTCTGATCTCACTGTCGCTTACTGCCGCATTCTTTTGCCTTGTAGCAATTCAACAGCCTCTTCAAGTGCTGCAGCTGCTGCATTGCTACACTCCTCGTAAACTTTTATCTTGGCGCTTTGTGTTGTTGTTTTTGCTGTAGTAGTATCTTTTTCTACCACATGGCTTGGTGACGAGCGAAACACCAGCGACAACAGAAAAAAACTGCATGATAAACCACACTTCAAGCGAAAATCCATGTCGCAGCATCAAACTAAAAAATTCGAAATTTTCGCGAGACAAAAAGGAACGTGAAGTGCAAACTGATTAAGACCGGTTATCTCTTAAACTGAAAGGCTCAAATATAATTGCCTAGGGGAACATACGTTCCCGTCATGCACTTGAAGCGCGTCTACAATGCGATGGATACCGGCCTGTATTTCGCTAGCAGATGAACTCTATATTTAAATTAGTCTTCTTTAACTCGCGTCTTGTTCTGAATACCTTTCATCCAGCTCAGGTTGTTAACGTAGAGGAATAAAAGAAAAATATGAAACAATACTTGCCCTGAAAACCCGCACTTCTCCCTTGCCAATAAGATGGCTTCGGTATGAATCTATTGGAACTGAAATGTATGTTCTAGTTAATACAGAAAATAACACTCAGAAAACCAAACACATACCATTTCGCAATAAATCTTAAGTCTACAGGATCACTTCAACGATGTTCTCCCAGTACATTCACAAGAATCAGTTGGCTCTGTGGCATACCTCCAGGATTGTCCAGTGTGGCCTTTACCATATTTCAGAGAAACATATGCCAATGTGGCACTGCTTAACTTGTCGTACTATTCGTGCAGGGAAATCAACATATGGCTTCAGTAATATCAATAATCGTCTCCGCAATCTGTATGGCGGAAAACATTCCTCTTTTCAAAGCATCGATTATCCTAATCGACGTTCAGTGTACCAGCGATGTACTTCTCTTTTCCATGCTAACAACAACAACTCCTCTTCAGTGCAAACATCTATCAAACGTAATTCGGCTGTGTAACACAACGTGCGTGTTCGAAATTGTGTAAAAATGTTAGTTTAGGCAGAAGCGCGAAACATTGTATGCGATAGCAATGCATGCTATAATAGACTAGGTAGTTCCAGCAGCTCTAGGGGCAATTTGAACGTTCGAAGTCTAGTGTGCGGTGCCTCATCAAATGAGCATGCAGGACTATTTAGGCGTGATCAGAGTCGCACACAGGGACTGAATGACCACGGCATGCCACTCGCAGAAGAGTGGTACTGATGAGAAACGGCGCCGACTGGGAGGCCGTCAAAGGTCACATACGTTCTATGCTGCTCCTGTACGGTGAGAATTAAGTGTGTAATAGGCTGTGGAAATTGCACAGAGGAGAAAGGGCTCACTTTATGGTAACGGGAAAGATAGCGTACGCAAAGGCAGAACATGTGCAGCGGCATCGCCTCGCTGTCAACCTCGTATAGGCTCCGTATGGTCGACAGGCGGCGTTGCTCAAACAGCATTGGCGCCGCGGCGTTCAGCGCCGCCTGCGGTGAGCGGCGCGTCACGGAGACGGTGCGAGACGAGGGGGAGATAGAGGAACCGTTTGAAACTACGCGCGAAGCTCCACGCGCGTACTCGTGATCTGCTATTTTTTATGCGTTACGGTGCGAGGATGCCCCTTGGTGATGCCGCAGATACTTTTGCGGGGTTCTGGCAGATTAAAGGAGTGAGCGGGCACTTTCATGCTGCCGCGTTAACCAGCGGAGAGAAGCTGTAAGCTGTGTCACCCGTGCTTGAGGTGAAGGAAGTGGACCTACCGTGAGAATAAAATTAAAGTGACTAAACTTTCACCTTGAAAACGCTGTGTTTTCAATATAGGTTGAACAAGATTTAATAGATGCCTCTCTGTTGGCGGTGGATGGCTCATTTCACTTTGGTGCGTTGTACGCCGCGGCCTATCATTTCATTCCCCCTGTCATACTCTCACTTTAGATATAGCCTTTGATATGAATCGTGAACAGCTACACGGTTACTTTGGCTCGCGATTTTGATCAATCTGTTTTCAATCATTTGCGATCCGAGCATCGAGATAGAGCTTCGCGATCGTCAGCACCGTCGAGTGAAGTAAGATAACTCAAATTCGGATTATTGGCCCGTGTAGCGGCGACCATGCGTGATCGAAATTGACAAATTTTTCCGGATCGGGTGATTGAAAGTGGCTGTGTGACACCGGCTCGGTAATCTATATCGGCCTACTCTGGCACGCCGCCAAACAAAAAGCTTTTGCAGTTTTCAAGCAGTCTTAAGAAGCCTATTACAGATCACTGCTGAACACAGAACCGCGACCTACCTGCCGACCTAATCGGCGCAATTATGAGTCACTTCGCGCAGCAAGTGAGACAAGCGCTTCTTTATTCGATGTTTTTATTCATAAGCACTCTAAAGCAGATACTCAAATTCACTGCTAATGCTCGCTTTGATGTGCAGCCGAGTAGATTTGCGAAACGCACAGGCACGAGCGCGTTGCCCCTAACAAAGTACCTGCAGTAAGGCTTCACCTAATTTGATTCTCCACACAACGCGACCAAGTGCTTTACCAGACAAGTATGAACGACTTTGTACATTCATTCAGGCTCATTATGCCCCTTTCACAAAGTCCGATTTAGCTTGCGGATTTCTTTACATACTTGTATATGTGCCGCCTTCCCACTTCATTGTCGCGAATGGAAGTTCGCAAGGTAAATCGTGCCATTTGAAAGGGAGCCTCTGACTCCAGCGTCCCGAACAAGCATCATATATGAGTTAGCGCTCGCCAGTACAAAATAAATTTTCTGGACAACGTATTGCTCATTGCACAAGCCAGTGTAATCCTCATGACAAGGAATGCAAAGGCGTTCGGTGTCATGAGTTCTCAAATCAGCACAACAGTTCTCGATCAGCACAGCCGTGTCAAATTTCTCATTAAAAAAGCTGCGCCGCCGCTGTCGCACAACTAGTAGCGAAACGCGCATGTGTAGCATCACTTGCAACACGAAACCCTCACACAAATATCAAAGAAGCTGACTTTACTCTCCTCACAGCTGCCATCCACTTCTTTCGCCGTTCTAGTTCGTAAGCCCTGCGAGGAAACATGTATCGCTTTATCCCAGGCCGATCTTTGTGGTTTTGACAGTTTTTCACACAGTCCCGTATCACCTGTTGCACGTATTTTTTGTTCGCACCTCCGTCACTTTCGACGCTTGCCTCCGAAGCACAAACCATTTCACTGTCTCAGCACATATCCGAAAAAAGTCACAGTTTCGCCTCAAGGGCGAAGCAATGAATGCGATAGCAAGAAACTGTAATGTTATACGAAGTGAGGCTCGCAGCTTCAGGAGCAATATTAATTGTAGCAAACATGCACTTGCTAGTGAGCGCCTCCCGTGGGCAGCGCGTGCTGGTACGAAGGGCTTTATACGTTGTGTGTCACAAAGCTACACACACAAAGCGAGGGGAGGCCGCTAAATGAACAAACAGAAGAGGAGCGCGAACTATCAAGTGAAGTACGCACGCAACGAACGCACAGATATACACCGAAGAGCGCGAATAAGCTGTCACAATGGATACCCTCAGTTTGAACAGCGCTCCTGTTGCGAAGGCGGCCGAAGCAGCGAATGAAACTAGCGTGCTTCAAGTGTCGAGCTGTGACAGTTGATAGTTCGTACTCATCTTCTGTTTGTTCGTTTAGCGGCTTCCCTTGAACTCGAGTGACTTTCGTATGCTCCCGTAACATCAGCGCGGACATCACGGGGAAAGCTCGAAACATCTCTCTTCCTCTCACCACGAGACAACCGCGCGAGCAGGCAGCGGAAGGGCTCCCTGCGCAAATATTAGAAGAAGCGAGCGAGCTGGCCGACGACTTTTAAATGCGCCCGTTTCGCTCCTCGCGCCATCTCGCTGGTAATGAAAAAAACACTTATAAGCGCCTGCCGTCTCTGAGTCCTGCCAGCGGTAAACGGTGTGTATATAAGGCTCGCCGTTAGCTCTTGGAGGATCTGCTCTTTGTGGCGCAGTGGTTAGCGCCACGCGCTGCGGAGCGAGAGGTTCCTGGTCCGATTCCGCGCTCCGGACGCATTTATCTGAATTATATTTCTTTCAGAATTATATATATATATATATACACACTTATACATATACGGTTCATGACGGCGGCAGCAACGGGGACAGCAAAAACCAGCCGAGACTGTCCATATAATTGCTATCGCAATAAAACAAGCAAACATAAAAACGGGCCAATGAACAAAGCAAAGCGGCCCCATACGTGTTCGACACCAAGTGCAGCGCGCGGAAGGAAATACATGTGAAGAGGGCCGCGCCGGATACTGTCGCGTCGCCGCCGGCAGAATGCGCCAGGGTAGCCGCAAACTCGACTCTACGGAGCCTATGGCGGCGATGCGGGCCACAGTGCATCACACTGCACACAACTGCGGACGCGGAGCCCGAGGCACATTTGCGAACAGTTGTTGCGAGTGCGAGTTGGAATGTGCTTTGAATGACAGTGTTCTAATGATTACCTTAGAAGTGAAGCGCGCCTTGCTTCAGTGCGAGTAGCATTCAACTACTAGCTCCTCGGCAACTACTAGTAGCTCCTCGGCAACCACTCTGGTGACACGCGATGGCATGGTGGCGTAGAGTACAAGTACCATGTGACGGTCGAAAGGGACACACAACGGCACAACAGAGCTGCGGGATAAGTCATGTGTTTTCTGATTTACTCTGGAACTCGTGAACTTTGCCCATTTTGTGCTCTCGAGAAACTTGGCCGAGCACAGCGGGAGCATGTGACCGCGTTCATTTTTGCCCTCGCAGACGCATTCGCGTGAGCGCTATGTGGCAAGGGCATGGCCGGCGTGGCGACGTGTCCGCGAAAGCGCGCGCCCAGCTGCGCGGCATCGCCGTAGCAACACTCGGCGCGCGAGCGCCCCAGCTCGCCCATCGTTCTTCACCGCCATGCGTGCCGAGTTCAATCTCGAATTGAAGACGCCCACTGAGGCCATCACGACGTCGAGATGTACGAGCATCGATGTCGCATTCACCAACGACCTATTCAGAGTCACCCCTGAAGAAGGGTCCGAGTGGGACCCGAAACGTCGGGTTTTTTCATCTTTAGAAGTAAATTTTACTTTTAAATGATTATAATTCGGTTGGTGTCCCCCTGTTTTCACCTTTATTGTGTGAGATGTGATGTATGTCTCCACCTAATCGGATCACAAGGTCATGGTAGTGTCTATGTACCCCGGCCTAAGTACGCCGTCACCCGAGCGATAAGAGGGTGACGACAGTAGTGACTGTCCAATGACGCCACCCACAACGCCGCGGCGGTCGTACTACTTCGATATGCCCGAGACTTGCCCGGGCATATCTGCATATACTGCCTGGACGACGAAATAGAAGGCGACATGTGAAACGTCGACACCACTTTGATGGCATCAAACCATGCAAATAAACAAAATCCGGCCTCCCACATTGCCTCATTCTTTATAACACAACTCGGCAACACCAGTATATCCGTTCACCATGTCTCGAGTCGTGTGTTTCCTGGGCCGGCTGTCGTCCAGCCGCCGAATACGTAACAGCTGGTGGCATGACAGCTGGTGGCACGCAATGGCTGATGGCCAGATAACAGCGAGTGGGGGCCATCTTATCAGAAAGCCCCAACGTAGAAGAAGGGCGAGCACTGCGAATGTTACAATCCCCATGCCGTCGCTCCCTCTCGCCGATGCAGCCTCGTCCCGTGACCCGGAACGCGGAAAAGTAGTCGCAGTCCAAGAGGCAAGGGGCTGCGTTAGCATCAAACTGTGAAAGACCTCATAGCAATGCTTCGAACACTATTGAACTGTTTATTGGCGGTGTTCGGGCACCTGCACTAATAGCCACGGGAGCCACCTTATGTGTAATGGACGTTAAGCTTTGCCGCTCACTTTGGAAAGTCACGACGTCCCTTTCTGGACTGTCCCTAAGAACAGCGAGTGCCCAACATATTCATCCGTTAGCGACCTGCTCTGCTCGTGTTCTCAACGACGACGTCCTATATGCTATAGAATTCATCGTTATCTCCTCATGCTCTCACAATGTAATCCTAGTTTGGGATTTCCTCTCTCGCAACAATGCTGTCATCGTTTGCGCACGGGGCGAAATTCAACTCTCGTAGTTGTTAGACTTGCTTTTCACCGAGAATTCTTCCCTTTCGAAGAAGCTGCTTGTCCAAGCTGACGTCCATGTTCTTCCTAAAGCAGCAACGATCGTGTCCGTGTATTGCAGCAGCCTTTCGGACGGCGTTCCACTATTGTCTCCCTCTTAGTTCCTCCTAATTCAGCAATGTCCGCTGCTCTCATTTGCGACACTGGACATCCCTCCAGGCTTCAGCACCATTATCCTTGGTGGACATGCGCTTTGGACGCGGACAGAGAAGACGAAACACACACAGCGCACCATGTTCGTTAGCAAGCCGTTCCAAAACGCTGGATGTTGTTCCGAGTGGTATACCTTAGCAATGGGGAGCCCACTGCAGACGTTCTTGTTCCGCACGTACCCGTCTACACTTGCTGTGGTAGTTCCGGAGCGCTCAATGCTATTTCTGTGCGTTACTCACCACCCAACGATGTGTTAGTTTCTTCTAACCCAGGAAGTCTCACGCCCGACCAAGTGATCTCATATTTTATGCCTCTTCGAAGAATTCCGTTCTTCTTTTGATGTGGGACAGTATTCCCTAGGTCCGACATCAACTGTGACACAGCATAGACATTGGTTCCTAACCGCCATTGCGACTTAAGCCCATACCGTGTGTCTCCCACAGAATGTCTTATGATCAAAGAAAAGATCGACAATGCATGCTTCGACGCAGGGTGATACGCCCTTCAGACACCCCATGGGCAGCCATTGTCTTCCTTGTCACAAAGAAGGATAGTTCTGTACGATTCTGCTTGGACTACTGTCGCCTCAATAAGACCACTCCCAGGGACATTTATCCTCTCCAGCGCATAGACAACGTGATTGACAGTCTACAATGAGGTGAATTCTTTTCACATCTAGATTTGCGCACGGGATATTGGCAAGTACCCATGGCAGATGCCGATCAACCGAAGACAGCTTTATAACTCCTGACGATATATAATAATTTAATGTCGTGCATTTCAGATTTTGTAATGCGCCCGCAACTTTTGGCATCATGATGGACACCATTTTGTGCGGTGTGAAGTGGCACACGTGCCTATGCTACCTCGACATTGTTGTTTTTGCTCCTGACTTCGAGACGCGTCTGGCGCGTTTGGATGTGACTGGCGAACGCTGACCTAGAGCTAAACCTAAAGTGGCGATTTGCCTGTAGTCAGCTGACAATATTACGCTACGTCGTATCTAAGGATGAAATTGTTCCCGACCCAACCAAATTTCCGGCGTGGCCAAAATTCCCGAAAGAAACGTCCGTTAAGGAAGTGGGAGCTTGTGCTCCCACTTCAGGCGCTTCATTCGAAATTTCGCCACTATTCTAGCTCCACTAACGAAACTGCTTGGAAGTAACGAGTCCCTCACCTCCGGTCATCTGGTCCCTACGAGGCGTCACAAATCTCCGCCATTTGCTGACATGTTGCCCAATTTTACGCAACTTAGGCCCGACCTCACCTACGGAGGTGCACACAGTCGACAGGGGCTGGCCTCTGTGATGTCCTTGCACAGCGCAAACAGAGTTTCCTGAGAATGTGGTCGCCTATGCAAGTCTCACGCTTACGAGAGGCAAGCGTAACAACACTGTGACGCAAAAAGAATGTTTGGCAATCATCTGGGAATTGATTAAGTTCCGACCATATTTGTGTCGCCACCGATTTGATGTCGTCAAGGACCGCCATGGACTTTGTTGGTTGTCGTCACAGAAAGACCCCTCAGGGTGCCTTGCATGTTGGGCACTTCACCTACAAGACTACGATACTCGCGTAGTCTACCGCAGCGGGCGTCAGCAATGTGACGCCGGCGGCCTCTTCCGCTGTTCCTTGCCCAATAGCAATGACCGATGCTCAGTATCCTGTATTGCCGTCTCTTCCATCGACCTTCACACCATAGCTACAGAACAGCTCTAGGATCACTGCATCGCCTCGTCGATAGACGTCTTCTCTGATTCATCAGCAAAACCGAGCACTCGCGCGTAGCGGCGCCAAGTCCACCCTTTCTCCATTCGCGGCCACCTACTTTATCGACACAATTACAACGCTGACGCCGCTAACGCACTGTAAAAGAAATTTACTCCCAGGTGGGAGAAAATGACGTGTCCTCTAGCGACCCCCCCCCCCCCCCATTGGGAGATAATTTTATTCCGTAGGGTAGGAGTAAACTTTTACTCCGCATCGGTCGGAGTTCCTGCGTGGTGCCTTGGGAGTATATATTTTTATTTTTTACTCCGTGCCTGACGGAGTTCCTGCGGGGTGTCTTGGGAGTATATATCTTTAGTTTTTTACTCCGTGCCTGACGGAGTTCCTGCGTGCTGCCTTGGGAGTATATATTTTTATTTTTTACTCCGTGCCTGAAGGAGTTTTTCGGCGGAACATTGGGAGTATATTCTATATCGTAATACTCCCGTGTGGTCGCAGTTGCTGCGCGGTTCTTCAGGAGTACTTTTGTTGCATACTCCGTGTTTCGCAGACCTTTCAAGAGTCCCATTGAGAGTATATATATAAATTTTTGTAGTCCGTGTCGGACAGAGTTTTTGCATGGCACGCCAGGGCTATATTTTGTATGTTTTCTCTGCTGCAGCCACTTTTTACTGCGTCCTGATCGTATATTGTGTTAGGCATCAGCACTATCTTTACATAATGGAATATTCATGACAGCACTTCCCTTCTGTGTTCCAGTGGTTTCTTCAAAGAGCGCCAGGAGGCATTCCAAAGGGTAATTGCGTTGTTATTTGGCTTAGTAACGACAAACGCCAGTCTGCGGTTCCAGGTCAAGCAGATGTTCAAAAAACACAGGGAGTAAACAAGGACACAAGAAGCGACCGATAAACAGAACACAAGGAGGCAGATCACGGGAAACGTGATCAAGTGCATTCAAGTTCTAGGTGCAGTGGGCACAAGGAAGCAGAACACACGACAAAGAGCCGCAGTAATAGTAAAACACAGGACAACACACGTTCCGCAAAATGCTAAATGCGAACGAAGGCTTCCAGGACAACATGAAATCGTGTTAATAATTTTTAGGGGCGAAGATCCTCTTAGTCTAACCTTGTCACGCGTCAGTTGTCAGGCGTAACCCGCGTGCTGGGATGCACGCGCTCGCCCTCGGCGCGCGCCTCTCTCTCTCTCTCTCTCTCGCGGCGCGCGCCTCTGCTGTCTTGTGAGATAGAGAGAGAGACAGAGAGAGAGAGAGCGAAAGGCGCGCGTAGGCTATGGAAACGTTGTTTCTTAGAGGAACGCTCTACCGGCTCTCGCAAAGAAGGAGAACGCGCCCTCACCCGCGAGAGACAACGTTGGTGCAGGCAGCGTCTCCTAGCGAGTTTCTTGATTGAGAAATACCGACTGCTCGCGTTGGAGGAGCGTTCACCGGCAACCCATATATATATATATATATATATATATATATATATATATATATATATATATATATATATATATATATATATATATATATATATAGGCACTGCACCTTGACTTGCAATGAAGTGCCGGTGGGAGATTTCACTTGTGCATAGTTCAACCATGAGGATTCGTTGCGTGCGCTGTTAACTAAATTAATCCGGAACTCGGCACGATCTACGATGAACCTCCCGAGCTTCGCCCACTCATCATGATTCACTCCGTGGATATGCTGTAATTTTTTATTACTAATCCAACTTTAAAAGTAAACTAGAATAGGTGCATCGTAACAGGAAATCCCACATTTGACGTACTGCAAAGCGATGGCGCGCTGTTCACTGAACCAAAGTGATAGGAGAAGCAAATGTCGAAAATGTGAACTTTTGCATTATATTATCACCGTTGCAAATAACTACAGGAAAAAATTTAAAACCATTTAAAGGTTTTCAAACACTCAGTAAAATTTGCACGCTGATCAGTCTAAAAAGATCACTGCTCTAGAGCAGAAGTGAAACTTGTACGAAATAAGCAGAGAAAGGTACTTGTACATCATGAATAGGGGTGTGCGAATATTGGAATGTTTAGAATTGTACGCTACTGCTGGCGAATTTGTTTACTATTTTTCTTTCTTTTCCTTTTTTCTGCCCTCCCGCGTGAGTGTTTCTCGTCAGTTTAAACGAGCTTCCTCCTCGTTTACGGACTGAAGCGTCCTGTGATTTATTGCCCGCAGCGGGCCGGGTGGTCCTTCCCTCGGTTCCCAGAACTTTTTGTGCAAATGTCGGTGCGCGTGAGTGCTGGTATGTGCGTGTTTCCGTGTTGGTGGCAACGTGCGTCCGCACGCCTGTGAGTGCCGATGGACATGTGGCATTGTAGGAGCGAGCGAGACAAAAGCGCGGGAAGACGAAATGTTTGGACACGGAGCGACAAGATGCAGTAGTGCGCGGGAGACGACGTGAGTGCGGGTAGAGCCACGAAAACAAGCGGGTGCGATGGACAGTGCAGAGCGCGGACGGTGCGATGTGCAAGCGGCTGTGTGTCTTTGCGAAGAGTGTGCGCATTTAATATTGTAATGTCATTCTTGTCTAAAGTCTTAATCCACTTTTCTTGTAGTCGAAGTAAATAGTTTTCATTTCATTCCTTTAAAACTGTGCGTGTTCTTTTAATTACGGCCATTTACTTGCTAACAGAATATTCTTGAATGTCGCATACCTAGATAACACTGCATTTTATGCTGATAGCTTAATAATGCACTTCCTCACGGTAAATTTTTGTACGAAGTTATTGTTAAGGATTAGGCATTTTTCTTTTGATATCCGACATTTATTCCATATATAAAATTTTATATTTTTACTCGATTCGTATTTGGAGGGAATGGTCTTCGCACGCACCTAATAAAAATCTTTCGACATTTCACACACAATGCGGACGTTTCATGTCCAATCTGCATAAACCAGAAAGCAAAGCAATAATTAAAATTTGGGATGAATGGTGACTACGTAAAGGTATAAAGGGTATTTAACGAAATGTGTCCAAAATTGTTTTGAACACAGATAACCATCAGCAAAATCTTTGCGGTCTTCCTTCATGACAGCACACGCCGTGTAAAAGGCGTTAAAATGTTAACGATAATTAACAATGTTAGAATGATTAAAGCTCTACAATAACAGCAAGACACTCAAACCTAATCGAAAGATGCATGTTACTTATACGGGAATTCGATATCCGTTGTAGTATTTGTAAAAGGGCGCCTTTTTAGAATTGCTGAAGCGCGATGAAATCCGGCTTATTGTTCTCAGGAAACCGAAACTGAATGGTCAAAAAGCACTGTTTCCGGTACTTTCCGTGGTCTTCTGTGCGACATAGTTGATGCCCTTGTGCTGCCGCGCAGCACTGAACAAGTGTCGTTGTAAAGCGGATCTTCTGGGAAGTGTGATCAGTCGTAGCAAAGGAACAATAAAAATTGCCGCTTGATAACACTTGCCTATCCTCGCTGGCCGGCAATAAGAGGAAAACTGGTGAACGTCACACAGCGCATATCCGAATGTAGCTGCAACTGCGCTATTAGACCCTTCAGTTTGTGTTTCCTGAGTGAAATTAGTCAGATTTTTATTGATATGTGGAAATTAGTAGCATCGCGCTTTAGCAATTATGTTGGGCGTGAACTCCCAGCATAAGTAAACTCCATTTTCAATTAGGCTTGAACGCGTGGCTTTTCAGGCTATAAAGTTAATCAATCTTGTCATACTATTCGATTTCACTCCTACCATATTACAGAGCGCGCTGCCGTGAAAGAAGCAATTCCGCAAGAACCACGCAAATATCCGGTGTTCTGTGCATATAAGATGTTAGCACATATTTTCTCAAGATGTCTCATATAATCACAGAGATACGATGAACACAGGGCAAAGGTAACTCGACTCGCAGCTCATAGCACAATGTAAGTTGCCGTTGCATTGTATGACTGCTTATTCGTATGTAGAGAAACCACAAGATAAAATTATGCTGACATTTATATATGTTTACTGGCAACTTCACTTGCATTCGTGTGTAACTGTATTTGCATAAAACGATGACCTTTTTGTTGACTCTCTAATCGTCTTTATATATGTCGATTGGGCGTCAAATTTTTTGCGCACACAGTGGAATTAGCTCCGGGGCACAGTCATTAAGACTGGGTTAGAAAACTTTGTCAAAAGAAGAGAGGCATATGTGGTAAAAAACAAGCAATCATATACGGGCTGTTTCAATCATACAGAAGTATGACTAGCACATGCAAGAAAAAACACCAGCACCATCCGCGCCGCTAAAGTATTGGCGCTTAATTCCTTCGGCGAGCGAAACAAAAACAATTCTCAGAAAAATAGCCCCGCTGATCGCATTAATCGCGCCACAACACAAGTACAGTGTAAGGATATACAGGGTGTTTCAGTGAAAACATGAAAAATTTCTTTAAAATAGGCTGTTCCAGAAAAAAAAAAACGGAAAACCTCCTCATAAAGAAACTGTTCGCTGAGGCAAACGTCACGAAGGCTCAGAAAAGCATTTATTCATTGCGTAGCAAAGTAATATTGATTAATTACAACATTAACTAAACTTTTCGTGCTTACTGCAAAGGACGAGTTTTAGCGTCGCTGATGACGATGCCATAAAACAAAGAAAACCGAATTGTATAAAGCTCTGCAGCGCTAGAAAACCTGGGCTTTTTGCGGCACGAAAGTGCGCATGAAGAACGCCAGAAGTCACGTGCGAATGCAACCACTGCTGCTGACGTGTAGCAAAGATTGCGCCGGCCAATTCGAAATGTACGATGTCCTCGGTGCTCTACATGTGCAGAAGCCTCCGTTATCTTTTGCTTATTCGCTCACTGCATGACGCTATCATAACAGACTACGTAGCCACGACTTTGGAAAGCCCATGCATATCGAATTGACTGGCGCATGCACTAGAACACGTCACCAGCGGATACTGTGTTCACACGCGGCTCCCGGAGCTCCTTTCGCAGCGAGTTCCATGAAGCGAAAAACGCTAGGTCGCTGGGTCTCGGCGAATAATTTTTTCTTTGTTTTAGACTAAAAGCAGATAAGCATCGTCGGGGTCTTTCGGCTGCGATTTCCTCAATGGCAGGAACCTGAAAAGGCTGCTGATTAGAAATGGATTGTGCGATCTTAGTTATTTACCGTGCAAACCCAACCTTAGAATTCCTTCCGTAAGAAAAAGCTTTTTTTTCTTTTTTTCTCAGAAAGCGTATCTTTCGAAAATTGAAATCGTTGTCTAAAACACCCGGTATATATAACACCAAGACTTCATATCGTGAGTTACTGCATGCGCGGAAAATTCTATACCTTGTCAGAAAACGATAAAGTTTCGCTGATAGAAACAATACTGAGACAAATAATCTGCTCCCTCTAAATCATAAAGCGAGGTCACTTCACGTTTGTTTTTCTAAAGATAGCTGCTTTACCGAATACATTCATATCTGCAATCTTGGCTATGTATCGGGAAAAAGCCATCTTATGGCATTTTAACGGACATGTTGCAGCGCTCTCGAATTGCCGCTCATTTTTGCACCGTCCTGTTTTCCCGATGTAACGTGCACAGGAGAACGGGTTCCCAGTTATGACACTGGAATTGTACTCAGATTTTTTCGTTTCTGCTTCTTTTGACAACCACACTTTGCCTTCCTTGTGGGATCAGTGCTTCTTCCTTTTTTTTTTTCACAGATCCCCCTGCTTCCAATAGTGCTGCTAATCTGCACGTTTTCTCAAGCGGCTAATTTCCTCGCATTAAGGGAAATGTGATAGCTGCAGAGAATATAACACCACTACAATACGTTTCTTAGAAGTATACATAGGATTGGCGTTAGAGTTGGATACACCATGCACCGGCTTTTAAAAACAATGAAGCTTGCTCTCCGAAACAAGCTTGCAATAAGTGTGACCGGTCTTGTAGGCGCTCTATTAATAAACACATGTCTTAGCAAGAGCAGGTTTTACCAGTTTGGAAGGGGTGAAACGAAAGGCGATAAGTGCGTCATTAGCCCTGGCTGAACAACACCAACACGTGAGGTGATCACTCATCTCACATTGAATGTTCAGGAGCTTAGTAGTTTTATTCGTAGGTATTTCGACAATCAGAACGAAAGGGGAGATTCGCCTATGATCAATGCAAATTCATCACACACATACGGAAACACTGGCTGCTACAACTGTTCCTGGAGCATCCAAAGCTACTCTAGTACTTCAGCCTGTGAGATGCATAATAAAAATGAAGCTGTCATGCTATGCATTCACTAGGATTCTCACGATCTAAATAAAACATCCCCTTGAGACAACGTACTATTATATCAGCACAGTCGTCGTAATAATAATAATAATAATAATAATGTTGTCCCATGAAGATCCTCTGAAAGCAGCGTAAGCAAAATTTTTATTATGGCAAATCTATGTCGTCTGTCAAATCGCGTTCTCCTGCGACATATGTTACATCAGGCAAGCAGGTCAGTGCATAAATGAATAGTTGCAGGAGTATTGCAACCAGGCTAGTAAAATGCGAGTAGATGTTTTTCTGTGCTGCGCTGCCCTGGTGGTGGATATGAGCCCCCCGCCTGTTATCGCAGGAAAAAAATGCGAAATTGGTGATGATTCCACAAGTGAACATAAGTTTTGACAAATCTTCCCCTTTCGGTATTAACGCATCGTTATCATGTGAAGTGCCTTGAGTGTCCGGTATCGTCCTCTCATTTGCCTCCTCGCAGCTGAAACATTTTTCCAGTTCTTTTTTCTTATTTCAGTACGAAAACGTGGGAAGGAAGGGAGCATTAGAGCCAGCTGTCCTAACATCATGATATTGATATTGAAAAAAAAAAGCACAATAACAAAAGCGAGAATAAAAGAAGGAAAAACGGACAACTGAAGTAATCAAGACCGTCATGTACAGATATCATCTCTCGCTTACAAAGGATTGGACCTCTAAGGGCTGGGTTCTACAAATTGCCAAAAATGCATTCCGTACAAATAGCCCTCGGCCGCCACGTTCACCTCACAATGGTGGGTGTCTCACGAGAACGAGCGTATGCACCCGCGCGAAGGGCAGGCACTATATGCTAACAATTAAGCGTCTTTCCAAAGGCAACAAAAAAGATACATGCGGCGCACTCGCTCCTCCCCGCTCGTGTATACCGTCGGCTCGGGGGCAGCTACGGGAACGCCAGCGAACCTTTCGCAGTGCATCCCTGTAGCGTTGAAAATTTGAGAGGGCAGTGCCGAAGCTGCCGAATCTGGCGCAAAGGCCTGTAGTTCGGAATAGGGCAGAAACGATCTCGAACCAAAAGGCGGTTGCCGCCTCGCTTGTAAAGTGTCCCCCTTTTTCTTCGCAGAACCCGTCCGGTCGTGTCTTGCTTGCCCGCCATGCAGAAGCATAGAAAATAAAGAAAAAAATAAGAAAACAATGACCACAGTTCCATGAACGAAAACAAAGGGGGAACGGCAGAAATTCTTTCATAATATTTCTAAGTCCATGCCTCTGATTTCGTGATACTATTAAAGCATTTCTTTTTTCACCAAGGTGAGCGCATCGATGTGTTCTTAAAGTCGATACCAAACAGGAATTCTCAGCGCAATTGCCTAATTTTATAAAAAGGTATATTGCTGATTTCTGTTTTTACGTTTTTCTTTGGTCAATTGACGAGATAGCTGAAAATAAATTGCACCTGGTGACAGATATTTACCTAGCGCTTGTTCGCGCACGAAAATTTAACTTACGTCTATAGCAAATACAACAAAATAGCATCTTAACATTAAGCTCGTCATACCTCTGTAAGTGATATAGATACAATTATGTTTGTCATTGATGATATAGGCATTTAGGCAGTCGCTAAGTATGCCAATTAGTAGCGGTTTATCTCTAAAATTGCGAAAGTTAGTTGCATTTATTTGCCTCTCCGAACATGTGCTCCAAGCAATGGATTTTCCGGGATTCGGCAGAGCTTTTCAGCTTTATCTTGTGTACTATAACTACTCCTTTCGAGAATAGTTTATACCAGGAATCAGGAATAGTGACCTATCGAATGGTACCGAACTTCACTCCTTCTATATCAGAATGAGACAAGTAGTTGAAATAGCATAGAGGCGCTTGCAATATTCACAGGATAGGCGAAACGATTTCCCTTTTTGTAAGCATGGCAATAGCTTCGCAAAGGTCTCGCGTCCGTCCGACGTGGTCGCTTGTCCGGTCGCCATGTTATTTCTGGCTCCCGAGGCCCCCCGTCGGTCGCGCTGCGACGTCGCTCGTCCGACAGCCGAAACCCGTTTCGCGATGCAGGGGAGGTTTCGTGGGATGAGATGGGGGTTTTTCATCAACGTCCATGGTGGTGTCGTCAGGGAAGTGCGCCGTTGTAGTCCCTAGGGAGGTTGATGACGGAATGTGCCTTATGTGCCCTCATCGGCCGCGGCGGTTGGGGGTATATGTTATGGTCATGGGAGTTTGTGGGGGGCGTATACTTGCAGGACCTCCAAGCTGGGTATGTTTTCATATAGAGTGCGGTTCTTAGTTGTACCCCGGAGTCTGCGTTCTGAATTATGCGCATCGTTCCACTCCGACCCTCAGTGTACATATCTTGGGGTATACAAAACATACGAGCGCTTTCGACAGCGGTACTTCTGGCGGGGAATGTACCCCTACGTTCTGCAGTTCGTTCGCTCCTGCCTCAATCGCAAGCAGAGGAAATCTCGCCGCACCTGTCGCCAGGAGGTCCCAAACCTTTACATTGCCCTATGCGGCCATTTCGGCTCGTCGGCACCGATTTGTATGGGCCACTTCCGCTGACATCGGCTGGTAACTGCTGGGCTATCGTGGCTGTTGATCACCTTACGCGATACGCCGAAACCGCCGCCCTCCCCCCGCGGCTACAGCACGTGATGTCGCCTCGTTCCTACTCCTCCGCTTCACACTTCGACGCGTTCACCCCAGGAATTGCTTAGCGATCGAGCGCGTGTTTTGTCGGAAGTCGTCGAAGCTATTCTCAGAGTCCCACGTTGTTCATCGCAGAACTACTGCTAACCCACCACCCGCAGACGAATAGCCTCACAGAACGCACAGTCAGCACCCATCACACACAATGGACACAATCCTTCCGCACAAGCCGGATGCATCTCAGGCTGCGCCTATTTCTACCTCAGACAGACATGCTAAAAAGTGTCGCGATATCGCCTGGGCGATTACTACCAATTACCAAGAGCGCCAGAAGGGCATTCGCGGTGGCCACCTCTGCACTTGTGTTCCTTCTTTCTTGGAGCGCTTGCGTGGCTCTCGGTTCCTTGCTCTGCACCAGGGCTCTCTTTAAAACAACTGCCCAAAGAGGAAGGCCCCTACCGTGTAGTCTAGCGTACGTCCCCGGTCAACTACCTCATCGAGCCCGTTGAGCCATCCTCAGACATACGCCGTCGGGGCCGCGACATTGTGAACGTCGAGTGCCTCAGGACTAGCTGTGACCGACTCATAGTGACCAGCTGTTACGTCGCCGGGCGGCTCTCTTTTCGTCCCCGGGGTTAATGAAAAAAACGTTGGAATGTTGTAGTGGGCCGTCCTCTCTAGCTCCTTGCAGTATATTCGCTCTTCAGCACTCTGCTGAAACAAAAACGCTGCTTGTGCTCGAGGTATGTGCCCGTTGGGACAATACCGTTGCCGCAGTGCTGCGTCTAGCATCATCCAATAAACACCTCAACATTCAGGAAGATCGTTATAATCAAAAAACAAAATTCATCATTACCTTCTTGTCAATGAGCAAAGCGGCCTGCCTTTACAGCAGCGGGTCCCTGAACCCGTCCCCAAAAAAAGCAGTCAATGCACAAATGAACATCAGGCAATGCAGATTTATTTAAGTAGGCTGTGATTTCTTCGACGCGTGCAGCACGATGCGCCTCGAACGGCTACAACCATCCATATTACAGGGTAGCAATACCGTGGTTGTAGAGCTTGTGCCAATAACATGTGAAATTTAAGCACGATACCTAGAACATTTGCGGTCGTGGCATTCTCGTTGCAGTCTTGTGTTGCTGCCCCAACCACCCCTCCCACTGGCTGTGACACATGCTGCTGTCGTTGTTGCCTTCATCGTCTTGAATGCTTTGTCCCATATCCTCTGTATTTTAGTGGACTAAACTTCTTTTATAACACTTTTACCGGTTCTACAGCGGCTTTATTTCCTGGGGTCTCCTTCTGCTCTCAGCGGCATAGTTCTTTGCTCGCGTGAGAGGTGCCCTAAGCTTCACTCCTTCCCCATTTGCTTTACTCTGCAACACTCTCAGCGCGCGTCGTCGTTTCAAGATCATCAACAAAAAGAATTGGCAGATCCCACGTGCAGTGGGAATCAAGGAAACGCGAAGCACGCATCAGCAACGTAAAATGGATTTGCATTGTTGTCTCGCTACACCGAGTTTGGTGCATATGAAGTTAACGAAACGGCCGCAAGAGCACCATGACTGTGCCATGTAAACCGTGCTGCTCTTACACGCATGTCATGGTTCTAACGTTATCACCTGTCATTTACGTTCGTCATGCAGTCGTGTTGTGCCATAGCAATTTATGTATACATACCATTAACGAAACGAGTGGCATGTAGATCATGCCGCTCATGACATGCATGTCACCTTGCGGGTTTCCGCAGAACTCATTTGCCACAATTTTTATGTTATGACCTATCATTTATGATCGTCATGCAGTCATGTGCCAAACAATTTTTGTATATATCCCATTAACGAAACGGCCAGGAGAGCACCAAGACCGTCGCATGTAAATCATGTCACTCATGACGTGCATATCATGCTTTTCATGTTATGACCTGCCATTTATGTTCGTCAGGGAGTCATGTTGTGCCATACCAATTTTCGCATACATACCCTTAGCGAAACGGCAAGGAGAGCACCAAGACTGTGGCATGTAAATCATGCCGCTCATGACATGCACCTAATGATTTTCATGTTACGACCTGTCATTTATGTTCGTCAGGCAGTCATGTTGTGCCGTACCAATTTTCGCATACATCCCTTTAGCGAAACGGCCAGGAGAGCACCAAGACCGTGGCATGTAAATCATGCCGCTCATGGCATGCATGTCGTGATTTTCATGTTATGACATGTCATTTATGTTCGTCATGTTGTCATGTTGTGGCATACCAATTTTCGTAAACATCCCATTATGGAAACGGCCAGGAGAGCACAAAATCGTAGGCGGCTAGATAGATAGATAGATAGATAGATAGATAGATAGATAGATAGATAGATAGATAGATAGATAGATAGATAGATAGATAGATAGATAGATAGATAGATAGATACGCTCAAAGTCGCCGAAGTTCGCTAAGAAATGCTTCGCATTTGAAAGCATTAGTTCTTCAGCTCTTCGCTATCTTTCGTTACATGTCGCGTTTTCTACGAACCGAGTGGCTAGGTGTCCGCTCGCTGTGTCTTCTGTTAGAATACCGCTGCGCTTGCCGTTACGAATGCACTGCCATTTCGGAATTCTCGCTCGTTTCGAGTGTGAATTTGTTGTGGTGAGGCGTGGTTAAAGTGACACGGAACTAAATGTAACCGCCATTCACTGAAAATAGTCCGATATTCTGAAGTACGTAATGGTGACATAATTTTGCATTGAAACTATAGAAAGTAAGTTATTCTGAAAAATTCTTTATTGCGGTGTTCGCACTATCAATGATGAAGGCGTCAAAGGACCACCCATGATTTCACTTATCAATGATGAAGGGGTCAAATGACCGCCCATGTTTTACTATGAAATCGCCGCTCATGAAATTGCGCTCTTTGCTTAGAACCAACACCATACCTAATTCCTGTATTCTTTCCTCATTCCCGTTTTCAACTCTCTGGAATGTAGAGTTTGTCGACTTGTTGAGCATACTTGGCCTGGTTATCGCGCTTGAACTTGAAACTAAAATGTTCGGGCAGCTTCAGACTAATGGTGCAACGACTGAGGAAGCAGCGCAGGAGATAGCCCTCCCCTTCTCTTTTCCCTCCTCCTCAGCCTCACTTTCCTTCCCACTCCCTCTTATATTATCCAGTACAAGACTATGCAAAGCTTTACCCTCTTCCGTCCTCCCTACCTCCACTTCCTTTTCCCACCCCTCGGCTTGCCTACTATGCATGAACCGCTCCCTTTTTCCTTTCCCTGTTCTCTCTCACTTTCCTTTCCCACCCCTTGCTCTACCACGTGCAACTCACGGTACATGCGTGGTAGTGCGTATCTGGTGGAGGAACCATAGGGGAAGTGGGGCGAAAGCTATGCGCAGAGTACGGGTGGTGAGGCAGAATCGCTGGGACGACGTCACGGCATATGCAAAGTAGTGCGCAGCTGGCAGAGAAGTGTCTGTGTGGGGCGGAGCGAGTGGGCGCATCTGCGCTGGCGCTTTCTAGGCAACGTCAGTTTACTCCATTGCTACGCGGAATTTTTTGTCCACGACGGCAACACTACGGCCGGGATAAAGGGATCCGCTCTTAATAATGTCAGTGAAATAACGTGCGCAGCCATACCCCTGCTCCTACATGGAGCACTTCCGCTAAACACATATTTCCTCAATGGCAGTGAACAAAGCGACTACATAAAATTTGCTTCGCTTAAACATTTCGCCAAACAGTTTTGCATTGCGGACCGTCAGGAATCTTGATTTATACGAAGCGGAATCTAACCCAAATGGAATGATGAACATTGAAGCAGCTGAAAATTCGTATTTTTTTGCAGTCCACACATTACTCGCAGTGAAGAGAAGGGTACCTTGCCTGGTGTTTCATACACACGTTTAGTGCATTTTACGTGAGGCTGTTCAACGCACGGCGATACGTGGGTGGTTCTCATGCGCGTTATAAATATTAATGGGCGATTTTAGTGAAGTATGTATGCGACGTACACTATCAGTCTCGGTATAAACTGCGCATCGCACTACGGAGTTAAGCATACCGCTGGAAACACGAGAACATTCCCACGTACCAATACTGCCGAAGAACACGCATCCGGAATATACTCGAGTGAGGAGGACAGAACGCACAAAGCCATCAAAAGTAGATTCATGAACTCATCGGATGGTGTGTCGACGCAGCACCGTACACGTTCTCGTGCACTATGGCTGCTATAGCAGTAGGCAATGACGGTAACTTAAGAAACGGCAGACGAATCAGCCATCACATTGGCAAAAACTTCCACGAAAGCAAAAAAAAAAAATGTTCGACTATGCCTAAGCATATTCTTATGAGATGACTACGCAAAAGCGTTTCTTTTGGCTAGATCGTCGTTGCGGAGGGGGTCTGAAAACTTTTGTTGCCGAGTTGTGTTATAAAAAATGAGGCAATGTGGGAGGTCACATTGTCTTGATTTGCATGATTTAATGTAATTAAAGTGATGCCGACACTTCACATCTCCTCTTCTATTTTGTCGTCCAGGCAACTATATCCAGATATGAGCGAGGCAGGTCTCGGGCACATCGAAGTAGTGCGAACACCGTGGCGTTGTGGGCGGTCTCATCAGACAGTCACTGGTTTCGTCATCCTCTTATGGGTCAGGTGACGGCGTACTTGGGCCAGGGTACATAGGCACTACCATGGCCTTGTGAGCCGAGTTGAAGACATACATGAAATCTCGCACTATATATTGGTCGTTGGTGAATCCGAGATCGATTCGCATACATCTCGACGTCGTGATGGCCTCAGTGGGTGTCTTCAGTTCATTTCGAAATTGAACTCGGCATACATGGCGCCGAAGTACGATGGGCTAGCGGGCTAGCTGGCGCGTTCGCGTGGCGAGTGCTGCTACGCCGACGCCTCGCAGCTGGGCACGCACTTTCGCCAACCCAGCAAAGTAACGCGGCCGCACTCCGCTGCAGGTAGCTGCAGCGCAGCGGAGCTAGGGAGCCTACATGACTGCCTTTTAAAAAGGCAGTCATGTTCGCTCCACTACTACCCGGGTTATTCGAACCGCTGTACATTGTGTAAGGAAAGGACGAACCTAGCTCATATTGTAACTAATGATGAGCAGCGGGAAAAGATACTGCTCAGCACGCACAAAGAGGGACACCTCGGGGCAATCCGACGGGCCGAAGACGCCACCAGGACCCGAGGGCTCCTGGCTGAGGCCTAGGCGTGCGGCCTGCGCCACCAAGGCCGCCCGATTACCACGATAAAGATTTTCATCCTCCTCCTCCTTGCTGTATGTCCACCCCGAAAAATTAGCATACCTTAAATGTACACTTATTCTCGTTGCTTTTGACCAGAGTGTCGGAACGGATCGAAAAACGAAAACGAAAAACGAAAAAAAAACGATATTTTTGACCGGAACGAAAACGTAACCGGAACGTTATTTATTATTTCGTTCCGGAGCAAAAACGAAATATTTTTTATCGTTTTTCGGTTCACGGGAAAACTTTGCGAACCGGAACAACCGAGGTCATGCAACGTGAGCATAACTCAGGGTCCAACGTCAGCTCGCATCTCGGGCAGGTATTTCAAATGAAAGATGCGTTGAAATAATGCAGGAAACCAAGAAAGTGGCAACTATAGCTGTTTGTATTAAATTCGAGCGGACTTTCGCGTGCCTCTCACGCAGGCCGTCATGGAGAGGGCTTTGTCGTCGCTTATGTGTTGAAATTTCGGGACGAGCGCAAAGAGCGGCAACCGGAGCTGTACATGTTAGCACAAGTGGCCTTTGGTGTGCCAGCCACACAAGTCAGCGTTGAGAGGGCATTTTCGGCCCTCAAGTTCGTTTTGCAAGAGCAGCGGTCTCGCTAATCGGCGAGTACACTTGATGACCTGCTGCTTCTGAAATCCTGTGCCCCACTTGATGAAAATTCGGGATTCAAACTTGAGGAAAAATAAATACCAAGTTTTTGTTGTGCCCTTGCTTCGAAACTTTTTACGACTTTCCTCATAGTCACATCGTGGCTTAGGGACGTAAAACCCCAACATTTATTATTGCATTTTTATGCATTAGTTGAGTATTTTTTGCTGTTTTTAAAAGGTACTTTAATATTAAGTATTTTGTTCGTATTTCCTGTTGAAAAAAAAACGTTATGAACCGTTACGGAACGTTTCTTTTTCTTTTGTTCCGGAACGAAAACGGAACGGAACTTTTTTCTGTGGAACGAAACGAAAACCGGAACGAAAAACATTTCGTTCCGACACCCTGCTTTTGACACAGCTCTATGGAGCCCTCCCATTATATGTTCTATTTATACCATTTCGGGAGAGCCAGCCGTCCCATAGTAACGTACGATGCACTCTCAATCGCTGACCATTTCTTCTAAGCGCATCTTGCGCTTGATGTGTAAGGTTTGCAGCAATGTGCTCGCTCCTAGCTTTTAATCGGCTTAGTTTAACCTGGAAACCACGTGCCCTTGGCGGGACCACGTCTCGTAACTGGTTTTTACCTGATTGTACGTGGTTGAGGCGGGCACATGTGAACTGCCTGGTGGTTTTCTCTTTTTGCTTTTATGTGCGTTTGGTGGGAACACATAATGTGCCTAGTTGCGCACTTTTACGTGGCTTTTCGGGGCACCACGAAAGAGAGACAACCGGGAGCTCATCCCGTTGTCTGTCTTTCGCATCGTCAGCAACTCGACATGACCTTTCAGAATTTCAGAATTTCAAAAATATTTTATTTGACGTTAAGAAAGAAGAAAATACATGGTAAGTATGTACAGAAGGAGGTCCCGTAGTTGCAAACTGAAATGGGACCTCGTGTTCATGATAACATGGTGAATAATATAATTAAAATGGTAATATGTGGACTTAATTACTGTCATAGTTACTCTGATACAAGCGAGAAAGTAACCTGAAAACAGTGTTATCAAAAAACATGGAACAAGTGAAGGAATGTGCCCTAGTCAATGAAAGTAACACGGATGGGTGGGAGACAAAACAGGATAAACAGTAATACAGTATACGAGATAATAAAACTCAAATAAACAACTAGAATAGGCAAATAAGGTAAATCACTGAAAAAAGATACTAAGACGGGAGAGGACAGTAGGATAGGGGAAAAATTAACGAAAGAATAAAAAAGAGAAAGAAGGAACACCTAGAGCAATAAAAAACCGGAATAAGAAAATTTAGCAGAAAGCCCTTGAGTTCCGATCGGAACCTATTAGCACTTAGTAGTTTTAAAGAACATGGCAGGGAATTCCAAAAAGCAAGTGCTGAAAAATGTAATGACGGCTTGGCCGTAGTTGGTGCGAACGATCGGTAGAATAAAATTATTGTTTCCAGCAAATCTAGTATTATTGGTGTCCACCAAGGATGCCTTCGGTATTATGAATACAGGAAGATTACTTTGCAGTGCCCTATAAACGATAATGGCGAGATTATATTTATTAAGATCCGACGCACTTGAAATATTACGAGAATGTAGTAACTGATTGGCGTTAACACATCGAGATGACAGCGTTATTAGACGAATGGCTCGGTTTTGAATGGCCTGTAATGATGTCAGGTGACTGTTACCAGTTGTTTATAAGCCATCAAGTTTCTTGCAATGACGCCGTCTAAGCCATGCCCGAGGGATTGATTGAAACGCTTGCCGGGACCCTACAAAACTTCCACGGCTGTGCAGATGACGCTATACACATCGAAAACAACAGCTAGACTTTGCTCCGTGCTCTCTTCCTATTCTCTTGCGCTCTTCTCGCGTTACCTGTTTCTCTCTGTCTGTTCTCATTCCCCTTGCATTGTTGGTTGGTTGGTTGGTCCTGGGGTATCTTGGCGCAACCCTCTCTGGGGGATCGGCCATGAACCGAAAAAAGATTTGTGTGGGAGAGAACTACTAATAAAAATACCAAAAAGAGTTGTACCAATTTGATAATCAAATTTAGGTTAAAGGAGTAGTTTTCTGCGAAGACTGAAGGTATAGAATTATAAAAAGAGAAGCGAACGCTATGGAGATTAGTTCTCACGTACTGAGATCATGGTTAAAAATATATAAAATAAAAAACTGAGCAGATCAACATTTAATTCTTTTTGTCTCACGAAGAAAATCGCATACGGCCTTGCAAACGTTCCTGTGACTAAATCCGAGAATAGTCGCAGCAAGAGAGAGCACTACCCGAAGAGACAAATTTAAACCCATGTTTCTCAAGGGTATTTCCAGAAACCTTTTCCGTGGGATATTGAATCTTCGACATGATATCAAGGAGTGCTCTAGAGACTCATCCTCATCACAATGCAGACACAACGGTGATTGAGCCAAACCAGACCTGTACATGTAAAAGTTCAGTGGGGGGACTCGGCATCATAATTTAGTGATTGAGAGTTCTGCTCTTCTAGTTTCGCACCCTCTATTTTTCCACGGATAAGCCAAGTGTCGGAAGTGAGTGCTGGCTAGTGCAGATTTGTTGAAATTATTGCAGGTAGTATATTTTGTGAAGCGCGCAGCTGTAACAAACGCCGACGTCGGCAACACAGAAATTACCGGGCCATTTAGACCTGACACTGCGAGCGCGTCCGCATATTCATGGAGTGTTAGACCTTTGTGCCTAGGCACCCATATCAACCGAATGAGGCGTAAATGTCTTGGCAGAAGAGAATAGAATGCTCCTAGTGCACTTGATAAATTAGGCGCGGTGAGAGATGAACACACGGACAAACAGTCAGTTAAAATGGCGACTGATGAGAAGGACTGGGGTAATTTTCGTACAGCTAAGATGATTGCCAATAGTTCCGCTTGGAAAATGGGCGTGAAGTCCGGTAAACGAATTGAGAAGGACCAATTCAGAGATGAGGATACAATACCAACACCTGCATTCTCTTCCCAGACTGACGCATTGTATTGCTTTTTCTACTTTCCCTTCATCTTCGTCCTCGTCATCTGATCCCTATTTTATCAGCGGTGCTGTTTAAGCCAGCCACCCTTCGTTAGCTGCTAACGGAAATGGTCACCATGACGAAATTATGTGGCACATTTGCTCGCGTTCTTTTCCCTTTGTTTATTGATGCCATCAGCCCACTAGCAAATAAGTGGGAAGGAGAAGTGACGGTGTCGAAGTGTGGCATGAGGGCATGAATGAGGGAAGAGATGAATCAAGACACTGCTATGTACAGTATAATTTAGCAAAGAGATACAGAAGGAAAATGAGGACGGCTGATCCAAGATGAGGAGGAGGGAAAACACAAAGAAGGAGTAGGTGAGAGGGTAAACCGTAGCGTCAGCCTGTACACTCTACTACAGCAAGCAGTGCAAAAGAGACGTGAGGGTGACGGGCATGGAAAGGAACAGGTGATGCCACACAAAAACATAACAAGAGAAAAATTATAGGGAGAAGAATTATGAAGGAACAGTCATTCTGTGTTGTGCCGTGTGCGAAGGATCAGAACCTTCATCATCAATCTGCTTTCGCAAGGTGGTGGCGTTGGCTTGCCAAGTTTGCTGTTTATTCAGATGGCACACGCGTGGTACTGGCCTCATTTTTTCTTCATCGCGTTATTGTCGTCGCCTTCTCCTCTCCTTCTTTGCCCGCTTCCTTTGCTTCACCGTTGTGATCGTCTACCTCATCCTCATCATCGTTCTATTCTTTTCCTTCGTCATCGTCGTCTTCCTTTTCTTCTGCCTCGCCGCGGTGGTCTAGTGGCTATGCTACTCGCGTGCTAATTCCTGGGGTGAAGGAGTCGACAGTCAGCGATCTTGTTTGCATCCTAGAAATGTGGACGCGCATTTTTCAGCCACGTGCAGACATCACCAAAGTGAGCTACTGCCTTTTTTTTATTCTTGTAACCGCGGGGTTGTTTGAGGAGGGATAATAGTGTTCAGAGTCGCGCAGTCACGAGGAAGGGAAAAGTGGGCACGCTGTTGTGCTTCACCCACTATCCACACTGCTACATTTTAGTGATTACGCTAAGAACGATACAAATGAGCACAAGACATAAAGAAAGAATGAAAATTCTGAGCTTGCGCGGAAGCGATAAGCAGATCTGCGCTTGCCCTTATTGCCCACGCTTTCCCTCAACTCACTGCTACATCGTGGTGATTATAATGGTACATTATAGTGATACTTTATTCGCACCCTTCTCCGAACTTCTCTACATATTCATACTTCGCAGGCGTGGCACTGGCTTCACTTTCTCCTGCTTCCTTGGCTTGTTTTGACATGTCGTCCTTATTTGCACTGGAAAACTAAAGTCGACGAATGTTAATTTCATTCAAACACATTCCACTGATGCACCCTTGCCACATGCCAAATGCCTTCAGACGGCACCTCGGCCATGCGGCGTTCCTAGAACGTGAACCCAGCATGAAAGGACACATTTTTCAACATTTCAATTGGGAGAATGGAGGCCCGAGAATGTAAGCACATCCGTGCAAGCAGGATCTACTGCGTTCTTTATGAGTTAAACATCTTCATCTTTTCTCCAGGTGGCACCGCTAGCAGTGACACTTTCTAGATGGCTCCGATGAGCCACACTGTTACCAGTGTCACTGAAGGCTCACTTTTTCCTTATAACAACGCGGAGTGAGTAAGAAACTCTCTGAAGTCATATCAGTCATTCTTTTTTCCCGTGAGCGATTACAGTAGTGTGTCGACACCACTGTAAATTTCCCTATTGCAACTGCTTAGCTCGCTTCGTCATCACGAAAAAGAGCACGTCGCCACCGGCACTGAACATGATGAACAAACACACAGTGAAACTCAAATGGGTTCCACACAATCTAAGCAGTGTCTACGCGCGTGTCTCTCACCCCCACGTGAGGAACACTCTGTCAAGCTACCCACCCGCACGGTATCAGCTCTGGTTGTCAAATTGCCTTCCCGAAATATGCTCGCCTCGGAGGAAATGCTAGCTTCACTTTGAAGAAGTGTTCAGCCCACTAAAAATATCGATAATCGTCAGGTTACCCACAGTGTGAAATGGCCACGTGTAGCTTAATTCGGGAAGCCCGGTCCTTTTGGAAGAATGAAAAATAGGAGTTCATCCCCTATCGGCAAAAGTTGGGCAAGCGGAGCTTGGTGCGTGCCTGGCTGTTCCTTTCTTTCTCGATTTGTTTCATTATCTTTCGCTCGTTCTTCCAATCTGCTCTGCCTTCTTCTTGCTTCCTTGTTGATGCCATACTTTCTATTTTTTCTCTTTGTTTGTTCATTGCTATCCTTCTTTTTTTCTTTTCCTACCTTCGTTTACTTCCTTCAGTCGTTCCTTTGCCATTGCCTATACTAATTTACTTCTTTCTCTTTTTTCTTCTTTTCGAGAAGTTCACTGGAGAACATGGACGCCCTACGGGCGTCTACGTCTTCATGCACGTAGAACCCCGCCTAAGAGGACGCGCACGATGAACCGAAACAGGCTGAATTCATTAGCGCGGTGGCCTTCGAAGCGAATGATCGATGTTTCCAATCCGCAACCCGACGAGTAGAATAAATTTGCAACCCATGTATTCTTATAAATCTATTTTTCTACTTCAAGAGAAAGAGAACGAACGTGAGCGCAATTTCTTCACCATGATATTTCTTTTTCCTTACGCATTCGACGGCCTCATCAGCCATCCAATAGGAGCTTGACTTAAAAATGGTGGGAAACGTGTACAGCGTAGATATTCCTAAAAAAGAATTCGTCACTCCAAAAGGTCAGAGTACAAACATTGCCTTTGTTAAGAATCATCGCCTTCCCTGCGTCCTTAACTTGCGGGGACGCACAGCATGAAGCCACACAGAGAGGAAGCCAAGTGCATGAATTCATGCTCACTCATTGCTAAAATTCTACCAAATAGTTGAGCAGCAACCGCTTGATCGTAAATGTCATATCAAGCGAAAATCCAGAACCAAATTTTGAAATGTTATCTAGCTGCTGGCTGATAGTGTTCTTACTAGTGCAGTCCTCAAATTGGTTAGATAGGTAGTTTGAATGTAGGCTTGTAATGCATTTTCAGGCTAACAAAGGAAAGAAAAAGGAAGACGACAGGACGGCAGATAGGCAGAAGGCTGGTCTTTCAACTGATTTTTATTGCAGAAGGGTGCAGATATATAAACATTCGTACCAGCCCAAACGCCTAAGATCAAGCAGCGTGGCGCATGCATGACATCACTCATAACCCAATCCCAGAGTCAGGATAATTTGCTGACAGTGCAATAGAAGGTGTACTAATACATTTGTCACTTTCTTTGAAGGTGACAAAGGCGCTGCTGCAGTTCTTAAAGACGACAGACTTGCACAAGCGACTGTAACAGCGATGTGTGATGTCGTGTGCCATGCAGCTGCCACTGACTGTGAGAACGTGCTATATGTTCGCCCACTTTCTCTCTCTCTTCCTCTTTCCTTTCACCTTTCAATCTCCCCTGTCCCCTTCCCCTCGTGCAGGGTAGCATACCGGTTGTCATACACTGGTTAACCTCCCTGCCTTTCCTTCTCTACTATTTCCTTCCTTCCTTCCTTCTTTTTTAATGCAAGACGGTTCGTAATTTAGACGGCATTGCTCATCTTTATACCTGCCGAGAATACGTATGCCGTAAAAGTGAGGCGTAAATTTTCATCGTTTGCAGTGGTCGGCTAAGAGGCCGGCACGCTGGAGGTTAATCCAAAGAAAATGTCCAGTTTGCTACTCTGCACGGAATGGGTAAGTGGAAACTGAAAAGAAAAGAAATGGCGGCATATCTGCTTGCTTCGCTGCAAATTACGTCGAAAGACGATAGTCTTCTGCCGTCCCTGATAGGTAACACCCCCTCTTATCCCACCTCCCGCCCCTCACACTCTTCCCTTCTACTCTCCCTACTCCCCTAAAGCATGTTGTGGAAGTTTTGCGGAATTCAACTCAAATACCGGGCTTTCGCCCTCGTCTCGCGTCATCTCGCGTCTCGAGCCATCGCGCGCCATCAGGGCGATGAGTGCACGATAACTGTCTGATTGATAATGGTTGCATTAATGAAAGGACGCTAATTTCTGAAGCCAATGTCGGGAGCTTGCCTAAGCGTCCGTGGTTGTAGGGCAAAGGGACTGAAAAAGATAGAAGCGACAGAAAAGTCGTAGTGGAGGGCTCGGAAAATTTTAACCACTTGGGACTCTTTACGTGCACTGACAATGCACAGTACATGGGCCTGTGGCATTCTCGCCTCCATCGAAAATTCGACCGCTGCGGCCGGGATCTAACCCGCGTAGTAGTAGTAGTAGTAGTAGTAGCAGTAGTAGTAGTAGTAGTAGAAGTAGTAGTAGTAGTGTTCAATGATCACAGAAAAGTGAAAATCCCATCTGGTGATTTACTACAACATTTCTCACAGTTAACCGAGATGAGAAACTGGCGCTAATACGCTCTCACTAAATATAAAACGCGCATGCCCAATTGGAAAAATGACGTTAGAATCTGAAAGTGCATATTGCTTATTATAACGTGCATAAAGCACACAGTATTACAGGCCAAACTTGGTGGCAGCAATAGCAGCGAAAGGAAGCCGCGCTAAGCGCGTTCCTTATTTTTCCAAAGGTTAGCATCGTTTTCTCTGTCTCATGTCATCTTCCGCGAGTTCTTTTCGTTTGCTGCCTATGCTTGCTGCCCTTATTGTGATCCTGCGCATATAGCATTTTACTATTTTTACTGTTCATGCATTTGTTTCGTTATTTAAAGTAATGCCGGAACATTTTCTAGAAGAGCTCAGGAAGGGGATAACGGGATTTCAATACAAAATCTCATCGCGAATTCAGGACTTAAATACCTTAATATCAAAAAGCTCTGAATTCCTAGATAAGGAACATGAAACAGCAAAGAATACTCAGAAATAACTTCCGAGACAGAATAAGGAGCTGACAGAAACAAACGCGACGCTAGCTGCAGACTGCGAATTGCTGAAAAAGCAGAGCTATGACCATGAGGAGTAACTCATAATATCAGAACGGTACAAACGCAACCGATATATTGGAATTAAAGGCATACCTTAATTGAATGTTTAAAGGCTTCTAGAGACTCTTCATTATGTCGACGAACTTTTAGGGGCGAAGCTCCTTATGGCGTCACCCGTTCGTCGGGTGACGTCGAGAGACAGACGTCGAAAGAGATAGAGTGGAGAGAAAGGCCGTAGTGGAGGGCTCCGTAAATTTAGACCACCTGGGGTTCTTTAACGTGTACTGACAACGCACAGTACACGGGCCTCTGGCATTTCCGCCCCCATCGAAAATGCGACCGCCGCGGCCGGGATCGAACCCGCGTATTTTGGGTGGCAGCCGAGTACCGTAACCACTACACCACCGCGGCGGACACCGCCGCGGCCGGGATCGAACTTTCTTAAGTGAACGCTGTACCAGCTCGCAAAGGAGAACGCGCCCTCACCCGCGAGAGACATGGATGGATGGATGGATGCTATGAGCTTCCCCTTTGTAACGGGGCGGTGACATGTGCGCCACCAGGCTCGTAAGAAGATTTAAGAACTTTTTTTTTCTCTTTTAATTTTCCTCATGCCTTTTAAATTTACTTCAATCAAATCGATCATGCCATATCAAAAACGGAATTTCATATCCCAGTTCCCTGCCCCTTATGGCAGAAATTCCATATTTTTCCCTATAATTATTTTTGTCCGTTCTCTCTAGTTTTCTGCCACCAGTATTCTAACCGTCTCTTACTTATTTCAATCGCGGCTATGTTCAGCTTCCCGTTGTTCGCCCTAAAACCCAAGGCTTCATGTAGGGTGGTGCCCAAACGTACACCTGGGTGGATATCTCCGCATTCAATCAGAACATGCTCTGTCGTTTCCCTATCTTCCTCACAGCATGTGCATTTTTCTTCTTCTTTACTGAATTTCGCTTTATAAACGTGCACTTGGCGCAGGCAGCGTGCACTTGACAACGTTGGCGCAGGCAGCGTCTCCTAGCGAGTTTCTTGATTGAGAAATACCGACTGCTTGCGTTGGCGAATCGTTCACCGGCCACCCATATATACATATATAGGCACTGGAACTTGACTTGCAATGAAGTGCCGGTGGGAGATTTCACTTGTGCGTAGTTGAACCATAAGGATTCGTAGCGTGCGCGTTAACTAAATTAATCCGGAACTCGGCACGATCTAAGATGAACATCCCGAGCTTCGCCCACTCACCATCATTCACTCCGTGGATATGCTGTAATTTTTTTAACATGCCTATTGATGAAATCTAGCTTAAAGTAGCTACCCGCATTATCTTTAAAAATGTAAAAGACACTCCGAACATTGCTGTGTCATTTAAAAATTGCTCGAAACGATACACAGTGCTTGAAAAGCAACGAAAATCGGCATAACAAGTGAAGATTTCGGTCACCCGCAAGGGGCGCCATTGTTCAGAAACAAGCACCCAAGCCCGCGTATGAAGCACCTGCTTGGTATGGCGATTACGAAGAAGAAAGCTCAGAGCTGGCGTTTCCTTTAAATGAGTAACAGAAACTCTCACTAGCAAAGAGGAATCCGCCGCAGTAGTGCGCATCCGCACTGTCCAGTATATTGAGAAGATATTGTGAGCTACATCGCCTCTGTCTCTGCGTTTATAGCATGGAAGGTTGGGCTAGTACGCACACGAAAACGAAGCAAACGAAAGAACCAAGTGTAAAAAGGAAATGGGTAAACTAGTCACTAATCTAAGGGTCACTTATTGTAAACGTGCTTAGCAGATATGCAAACTCTGTCAGTTTATGACAGCTATCCCAGGCAGCACGCAACGTGAGGCCGACGTTGGTGTTATGGTGGCAAAGCGCGGCGCATCCGCGGCCTAATGTTACCGGCAGCGAGCCAGTATCGGCTAAGCCGCCATCAATGACTGGCAACGTCGGGCCACTATAGCCGCTGCCCCGCCGATATCGCCAGACCGTCGACTGTAACTGGCAACATGGTACTGCATATGCCGCGCTACTGCCGACATCGGCGGAGCCGATGGCTTTCAACGGGAACTATGGCGCCGATTTTGCCATTCTGCAGACAATTGGCTGACCGTCGCCTTTTATTGGCAGCATTGTGATAAGCATGCCTCCTTAGAGCCGACATCGGCTGAGCCGATAACTTCCTCCGGCAAATGTGGCACCGATTTTGCCGTCTTTTAAGCAATATGCGCTATGTCATCACTATTTATTGGCAACATTGTGCCAAGTATGCCACCTTAGAGCCCATGTAGCCAGAGCCGATAACTTTCTCCGGCAGACGTGGCGTCGATTTTGCCGTTCTTCAGCATCGCCTGAGGAATGGTCCATTCGGCGCGATTTTTGCCTAGAAAGATTATATCACAGCAAATATTGAGCCATTTCTGCCGTTGTGCAGGCAACGTCGACTGCGCCCCACTTTCATGGTTGATATCGGCCGGGCCTTTTCGAAGGCAGCTGTATATAATAATTGAGATCTCATCGAGCCAAACATGACCGAAATCCACTTTAGAGGTTCGACCTAAGAATCGGAGATTGGGCTTCATATATTCAAATATACGCGTTTCAGTAATGGAACATAGTGCACGTGTTTCGAGCAGCACATAATATTCTGTTCGCGCTCTTTGTTTTTCATAAATACGGCGCGAAAAAAGCGAGCATAAAGAGAAACTATTGATATATACATCTATAGGCTCTTTTGCAGGAACTTTGAGAAATAGGCTGGCACAATAGTTAACATTAGCTAGAAAGATCGACAGACACGGTGGAAAATTATGTGACAGCGCATGTCAGAAAATAAAAATTCAGACGAATTGAACTAGTTCGTGCTTACGTCTATCGCCATAACCACCATTGATATAATCAAGCAAGATAAACAGTTGGAAGCGCCGCTATACTACTGACATTTAGCAACCTATGCAACGAAAGGGCATACGGAAGTAGCAGCGCAACAGCGAGGAGAGAAAAAAGGTCTAGCGCAGACTTTATGGTGCGCTGAAGCGGAGATAAACTCTCGCAACCGGAGTTATACAACTGACATTTAACAACCTATGCAGAGGAAGGGTATACGGAGCTAACAGCGCGACACCGAGGGGAAAGAACAGATCTAGTGCTAATTTTATATTCAGAGGATGTTAGCTTTTTTCATGTACCATGATATGCATAGATCCCTTTGCATTGCAAATTCAAGTAAAGTGCTCTTATCAAGACCACGACATTTGGGAAAAAGGCAAAAACGAAAACAATGCATTCATATGGCAAGCATTTTTCATCTCAAAGGCGGCAAACCAATGCACACAGCTCTAATTGATATATAGAAAGCTTATCTGGTTAGTTCTACAACAGTGTATGTGATCACACTGTGTTTTTGTGCAGATGATCTGCGTATTTTATAGTATATAAAAACAGCAAGCATGCACTGAAAAAAATCAGTTCAATATCAAAGCTCTCTTCTGTCCCCTAGTTTCTTGATATTTTGTCGCATGGTTACAGTACAAACCAATTCGCCTAAGTCAAGCTGTTGTTGACAACGTGCGCCTCCACTACATTTCATCAGTGTGTTCAGAAAACTAGTGCATTCCTTTCAAAAGCAGCTCCAGTACAGCCCAACGCATGTATCGCAGCTCGCATAACATCCACAACAGAAAAGAATTATTTTCTACTGCTCGGGTAAACTTATACCTCCCTTTTCCACCTCCATGCTCTCTACTACCACGCAGATACAATAGGCTAATAATTCCTTAATATGTCCACGGCATTGCGCATAATTCCTTCTTTTTTTGCTTTTTGTGTAACGACCGTCTGTGCCTTCTTTCCATTCCTTTTGAATTCGTTTACACGTCGGCCATCGGTTACGTTGCACTAGTTAGATGAGCATAATATATCGAGCTTGACTGCATGCTCTGTGCAGTGTGTCGGATTTATCACTGACGTTCGTATGAGACTATGGCGTTGATACAAGCCCTCATCTGCGTTTTGTGGTATTTAACAACTAATTTATTTATAACCAAATAGAGTAAAAGAAGGGCACGAGTAGAGACAGATTCAGCGCAGTAGTTCTTGTCGCGTGGGAAGGCAACACGTCTTTCCTCCCCTGCAGAAACTGGCAGAAATTCATGCACAATGGAGGAGCCGCGCGTCCTCGCTACGTTTGTTACATGCAGTGCACCATCTCGTTCGTCTTTTCAGCTGGAGTTGGTGGTTCAGCTTCTGCTAAATCCTGTACTGCAGGTTGGTTGCAAGAGAACATATGCCTGCCAGCATACTGCATTGGCTGCACCAGGCTGCACTTAACAAATGCAGTCCCGGCGGATTTCCCCGTCTTTGTGCATAAATGTTTACCCCGCAGATATGCAGTGTTCCGACGTTTTGGGACAACCAAAAAAAAGAAAGAAAAAAAACGCACGTATTCTGCCTAGAAGTAACTTAACATGTGCTAAGCCAGCAGCAATTAAACATAAAAAAATTGGCAGATCCCACGTGCAGTGGGAATCAAGGAAATGCGAAGCACGCATCAGGAGCATAAAATGGATTTGCATTGTTGTCTCGTTATACCGAGTTTGGTACATATGAAATTAACGAAACGATCGCAAGAGCACCATGACTGTGGCACGTAAACCATGCTGCTCATACACGCATATCACGATTCTAACATTAGGACCTGTCATTTACGTTCGTCATGCAGTCGTGTTGTGCCATAGCAATTTTGGTATACATCCCATTAACGAAACGAGTGGCATGTAGAGCATGCCGCTCATGACATGCGTTTCACGATTTTCTTGTTATGACCTGTCATTTATGCTGTCATGCAGTCATGTTGTGGTATGCCAATTTCCGTATACGTCCCATTAACGAAACGCGTGGCATGTAAATCATGTCGCTCATGACATGCGTGTCACGATTTTCATGTTATGCCCTGTCATTTATGTTCGCCATGCAGTCATATTGTAGCATACCAATTTTTGTATACATCCCATTAACGAAACGGCCAGGAAAGCACCAAGACCTGTGACATGTAAGATCATGCCGCTCATGACATGCACGTCATGCTTTTCATGTTATGATCTGTCACTTATGTTCGTCATGCAGTCATGTTGTGGCATACTAATTTTCGTATACATCCCATTAACGAAACGACCAAGAGAGCACCAAGGCCGTGACATGTAAATCATGCCGCTGATGACGTGCATGTAATGCATTTCATGTTATGACCTGCCATTTATGTTCGTCAGGCAGTCATGTTGTGCCATACCAATTTTCGTATACATCCCATTAGCGAAACGACCAGGAGAGCACCAAGACCGTGGCATGTAAATCATGCCGCTCATGACATGCCTATCATGCTTTTCATGCTATGACCTGTCATTTGTGTTCGCCATGTAGTCATGTTGTAGCATACCAATTTTCGTAAACATCCCATTAGCGAAATGGCCAGGAGAGTGCAAAATCGTGGGCGGCTAGATAGATAGATGCGCTCAAACTCGCCGAAGTTCGCTAAGCAATGCTTCGCATTTAAAAGTGTGTGAGGGTGGACGAGCGTTTCCTTCCGCGCTGACCACCCTAGTCACGGCCCCCTCTATGCACGTCCATTGTGCGCATCTACAGTTTGCAAAGAATTTCGTTCTGAACCTGCTTTTGGTGGCATTAGCTCCCTTCAGAGGGGCTACCTCCCTGTTTTCTGAGAACTTGTTTTCGGCGCTCTGTTGTAGCCGGGGCTGCAGATACAAGCATTCCTAGCTACGAACGAGTTTCAATGGGTTCACGCAGTCTGTCCACGCGTGTCGGCGCATGTACCGCGTTTATCAATCATTCAAGTTGATTGCACGATTCCTTGGCGAGTGCACCTCCTAAGACAATGCCCAACCCAATTGTGACAGCGGATTAAATGAACACAAGCCTGTGCCTTTTCATGAGACTGCAGTGTCGTCGGTAAATTTTTATTGCTGAGTCAAAGCCCAGCGGATGGCAAAATTCGGTAAGTTTCAGGACACTTCTTCAAAATGGGACGTGGCACTTTCTGTTGCGATGTTCAAGCACCGGTTCCACCTTTATATACATTACTTGTGTAGTGAGGTGCGTAGGCTCTTTATTTTCGAATTCCATTAATAGCGCAGCAGCGCTGTCCAAAAGCAATTTTACTTCATATAGTTAATCCTGTGCTTGTATCAAACACCCATAGTGTGGTGACCTACAGTTCTTGTAAGATGTCTTTCTTGGCCGTATTTTTAAAGGTACCGTGATACGGAACACGTGGTGTAGGTACCGTGATACGGAACACGTAATTAGCGTAGGACACGTGCGGCACTTCGGCACGCCATGGCATTTTTAAAATAGCCTTGAAAAGATGTTCCTCCTCTAATATCTGTTCATAATGCACCTTTCGCCTATCATTTAAGGACATATTTTGGCTAAAGACCCCATCCTTGGTGTGTGTCGTGTTAGCTCACGTCTACATGTCGTCTTTTCCGATGTATGCCATAAATATGAAATTTATTATAATACAAAATGCACCTATTTCAACTAATCTGCCGTTTTTAAAAGTGCTTTCCAACAGGACTTTTACTTGTATATTTTTTCCTTGGGCATCTAAAGCGAGACGAAGGCAGAATCTGGTGGTTAAATATAGAACATAGATTCATCATTTAGTTAAAAGAACAACTTTTATCGCTATTTTCTAAATTAGCGCCCGATTATGAGATCTTTATTACAATTCTTGAATTTCTGCGGTTGTTCATAAGTCGCACTGACGGTCAACAAGTTGCATGGAATGCTAGTATTTTGCTGATGTGCTCTAAAGCTGTGCTAACTTTTCACACCTTTTCCCGCAGGTTATACCCTTGGCGAAGCTTTTCACTACGGTGGTGCAACACGAGAGCAGCACATTATCAATGCAGGGTCCAGAAAATAAATGAAATAGTGCTTCCCTTTTAAACCTCTCTAACGCATTAATAGAAAATGCAAGGGATCCAGTTAACCCCACTTATTATTGTGTTAATAGAGCTTTCAGATATGCCTGAGAGGCACAGCTACACAAACTACTGTTGGTCCGCTTGCTAGTGCAACGGAGGGGCTGTTAAGCCTTTCGAAAATGTGAAAACACAAAAATAAAAATTTATCAATCCAAACGGTGCGGTACACTTGGGGTAAACCACTAGAAACACCATAATGTCTGTCAAAAGTCGCATAAAGGCTTTCACGATGTCGGCGGGCCCCACAACACGCCAAGAAAGCCAGATCCCGCAACATCGGCCAATGCTACCTAGCCAAATCCGGCCCATTCTGGCTGACCAAATCCGGCCCATGCTGGCTGGCCAAATTCAGCCCACGTTGGCTGGCCAACGTTGACCCATGGTGGCCTTGCCACAGTAGAGCCATTCTTGCTGGCCATCATCGGGAAGATGTGGTTGAAAGGAGCGCGAGCGCGATTTGCCGACTTAGTCCCGATATCGCTGCCGACTTTGGCCGACTTCACGCCTACATCAGTCATGTGTCGGCGTGCTGCCTGGGACGCCTGACTTACGCATGCGTCTCCCATTTTTTTATATCAAAAGGTTCTATCACTTCACGCGTTAATTTGCATCTGTGCCTTGAAAGGACATTAGCACCAGCTGAAACAGGTGAAGACCCACACGTGTTGCAGCATGACACAACATACGTGGTATCAGACTTCTTCAGTGACCGATTGTGCTTTTTTACACCACGGTAACGCATCTGCTAGTTTGCCGCACATACGAGCCCCCACACGTACGCGGAATCTGATATACAACACCGCATTCGCAAGTTCCATGTCTGTTTCACGTTGTTTTTTTTTCTGCAGCCTTCACTTCTTTTGCCATTTTGTTCTAATGTCTTCCTATCGATTGGGCAGGTCCCTGAAACTTTGCTAGAGGCAGAAAACACCGTTTTTATCCCGTACGGACTGCCTACGTTGCTCAGATCATGTGATAGTTCGTGAACATCAGGTAACACAGGCCCTGGCGTATTTTTTTTGCTTACTGACACACTCTTTAGAGCGAACGTGACGCTTAACTCACTTCGACAGCCTCTCGTTGAAAGTAACTAGCACCAAGTTCGCGTAACCTGCATCGTGACCCTGTTGGATTTCAGTCGGGAAACTGAGTCATGCCATGTTCATGAAACGTCTTCAGAGGAGATTTCAGGGCGGTGCAGGCTATCCCATTTTTACAACCTTTGAGTGCCTCGAAGAAAACGGGAGGAGTAGCTTGTGGAAGCATGGAAGGTAACGCCAGCGCACATGATTACCTTCAAATCACAGGCAGAAAACTAATAATTGCAGTTTGCTGTGATCCTTCGATTACTGACTCTTACCCGTTTCTGCTTTACAACTGGTTGTTGGCTTAGCTTCGTGTGTTCGTTCAAATAATTTTTTTCAGTTGCTACTCTGTGCTCGTCCTGAGTGTTTTGTGTACCTTGGTCTCCGTCTTTTGCGCTGCTATAATGCACCTATGCTTACGTCTCGTTCAAAATGGCCCATTCACCCCACGACATCAATCAGTTATTCAAATCCCACGCAGGTATGCCGCTCACATGTTTTCACTTAAACATTCGCTCGGCAAGCCATGAACACGACAAATTACATGTCCCTTTAAATACTATTCATTTTCAGTATGGCATAATCATGCTAATTGGGACCTGGTACGATATAAACAGTAAGACAGACGAGCGCAATGGGTATCTTTATGAATTGAGCTGTATGACAAGGTAATGGTCTTTCTATCTTAGTGAGGACAAATATAAATCCCGAAATTAGTACGGAACTTTCTATTATAACGAGCAATATCGATTGTTTATGTATATTAGCCCACCAATACGTTTCTTGTGCCACATACAGACCTTTGTCGAATTCGCAGGTAAGCTTTTGGGCTATGTAAGTGACAATATATATAAACAAATATTTCAGGCGATATTGACGTAGAATGGCTATCCGCTTTTAGGAAGCACAGACAGCGACGCGTTTCACTCTTTCCACACGATCTCTGCTCGACGTGTTTATCTTAAGCTTCAGCGCAGAAAGCATAATATCAAGCTCTTTGTGCTCCAGTATCATCCAGTACATTTCCATTTATCGGCTCGCAAAAACGTCAGAAAAACACAAGCCCCAAATGCAGAGCAAGAAATAACAGAACATTATCGCTCGTACATTGCACGCTTTATTTTGAAAGACTAATAAAGAAGACTGGGCAGATATCACGCGTCGTGAAAGTGCAGATGAAGCTTACGAGGCATTAATTTTGATTTTTAAACCCATCTACCATGCGAATTTTATTCAAGTAACCAAGTCTACAAAACAGTGTAAGAGGCGTAAACCACAGGTTAAATGTAAATACTTAAAAAGAATTAAGCAATAACGAGATTCCTTAAGAAATTTCTTGAGAGCAGACTAGATGCTGATTCAGAAATATTTAAACAGTACAGCAATAAAGTAACCTCATTTCTTAGAACTGAAAACAACAGTTATCTTCCTGACCAATTTCGGAAGAAATTCTGTGAAGGGACAAACGATGTGTGGAAGCAACTCAATAAACGGTTGAACCGTACGCAGCCGTCTTCGCAAGTTGGGGAACTCTGGAAATGGTAAACGCATGTGCGGAGTGGAGCTTCCGAAGCGTTCCATATGTTCTTTTTGTATGCTGTTAGTATTCCACAATGTGTCTCTTCCGGAACCTATGCACTTAGGAGAAATGACCACAGTATCTATTTCGAACCAGTGGATGAAAATGAGGTGCGGAGCATCTATAAGTCTTTCAATAACACCAGAGCTCGGGATGTCGATGACATACAGATCGAGCCGGTATAGTCACTCCTTCGCATCACTGCTTCCTTGCTTCCTCTCATATACAACCTCGTCATAACAACGGACTGTTTTCCAAGAATGATGCAAATCTCTAAAGTTATCGTGATTTATAGAAAAGGAGATTAGAATTAGCTGTCAAACCATAAACGAATTTTCATGTTACCAATATTTTGATTGATTACTGATTGATTACTGGAGTTTAACGTCCCAAAACCATGATTTGATTATGAGAGACGCCGTAGTGGAGGGCTCCGGAAATTTTGACCACCTGGGGTTCTTTAACGTGCACTGACATCGCACAGTACACGGGCCTCAACATTTCGCCTCCATCGAAATGCAGCCGCCGCGGCCGGGATTCGATCCCGCGACCTTCGGATCCGTAGCCGAGTACCATAGCCACTAGACCACCGTGGCGGGGCGTTACCAATATTTTAAAGCCCTGCTGATCCAGAACGAAATCATTCTGAGGCCTTTTGAATAAAACCGGATATGTATAGGCATGTTTACATAGACCTTGCAAAGGCATTTGGGAGGATTCACTATGAAACGTTACCATGTAAGCGGAAACTATACGACATTCGTGGCACACGACGTCCCTTAACAAAATCATATTTGAAGCACACGTTGCAGTGTGTCAGCTTAGGGACTACGGTCTCATCTTTACAGCATATAGACACTGCTGTTCCGCAAAGAAGCATATTGGGTACTTTACTGTTCATCCGTTACATAAATGATACGAAGTACAAAAAAAACACATAGTTTACGCGGATGATACTAGCCTATTCCTTACGGGCAAAAATTTGCAGTACTTAGCACCTGCAATAAATATAGCCCATGAATACATACACAACTGGAGCAAAGAAGTCTTGTTGTTCGTTATATAGGACAAAAAGCCATTCTCTTTCATCCGCGTCAACTTTCAGCAACATAATGTGTTATGACTTGGTGTTCGTTATAAAGTACAAAACAAAGCCATTCTCTTTTTTCCGCGTCAACTTTCAGTAACATAGTGTGTTGTTACTTGGTGCGGCGTCGATAGAAGTTATGAATGTGCTAAAGATTTTGGGTGGTCCTTTTCGAAAAAAATATATACCCTGGGATGATCATTTTCATATTTTCCATCTCGTTAGGCTAAAAGTGTGAGCGTATCGATAAAATTACTGCTTTATAACATGTTTTTCTCAGCTTACATAAAATATTGTTCTTTAGCGTGAAGAAATTCAACGGAAAGAAACAACCATAAATTATTTGTATTACAAAAATGGCTATTCGTTCCATTGCTAGCGCTGCGAATACAACGGAATTGTTTCGTCGCTTTAACGTAATAACGGCATACAATTTTTACCGTTGAAAGTAAGGTATAAGATAAAAAGGCTCTTTCCCAAAGTGGGCATGACCGTATAAATTTCGCTGGCTTAAGATGAAATGTTCTGTCGAAAACTTTTGGGAAACAAGAGTTCTGGATCATCCTTTTTCACCGAACGGAAAGCGGACGGCAAATGTTACAGTATTGTTTAACTTACTTGGTCAACAAACCGCTTAGTAGCGAAGTACTAGTTGAGAAACACAGCATCAGATACGTTAGAAAAGACTTCCTATAGCTATCCCTTCTTTTTTTTCTTGCAGTTTGTTATGGCTGCGTCATGTTAACAGGCATCGTATTCAATGAAGATAACTCAGTTACAATAAATGCTTGTTTGATGTTTTTTCCTTTAATCAGTAGACCGAATTATTTACATTAACGAATCCCTAGTTATATACATACGTACCCTGTTGGTTTGTGAACATTAAGTATTATATAACTTCGAGCATTGTGGCAATTTGGATTACTAATGAAGTCTAAATTCTCATATTACTCTTTTTTTCTAGCACTTCATGCACTGGTTTCTTTTTCTTAGTATTGTGGAAGCTTGAATATCTCATTTGCACGCCTTGTATTACGGGTTAAGAATGGAGGCTTGACCTAGTCGGCATTGGTTGATCTTAAAGTGGGTGCAGCTCTACGCGAACACAGACAAAGAGGAATACGCACAGGACCAGGGCTGAGTCGCAACTAAATTTTATTAGGAAACACATCGGTTTATAAGTGGTGCACACCCTTGGCAAAAAATGTACAAGGAAGATAAGACATGAGATTCACATGGGCATTGATATCAAATCTGGCATGTGCTTTTTAAGTGAAAATATTCTGTGTCACTTAGGACGACAGACGGCTGGCTGACATAGATATTGCCCTTTCTTCTAATATGAAAAGCTTCTTCAATTCTTTCTCTTCTTAACTGCTGTTTATGGCGTGATAGTATCATCGTATCACAAAAGAAAGGGGAGCACCCGCCTTCCTGACAATGGTCGTTAACGGAACACGGCTTTGTCTTATCAACTGTGCGCTCGTGCTCCCTGAGACGGACGTTCACACATCTAGCAGTTTCTCCAACGTACGTTTCGCCACTGGATAACGGTGTCTGGTACACGAAGCCCTTTTTTCAATCTGTGTGCTCAAAAGTATGACCAGAGCCACAGTTAGCTGGTGTATGATGGCTGCCTTGTTTTTCCCTACTTTTGCGAACGTTTGCTGGGGAGATGAGAAAACCACTTCAACTCCGTACCGTATGGCCACATTTTTTAGTCCATGAGCCATTCTGTGAGCGTACGGTATAACCATGAACCTTCTTGGTCTGCTCATCCCTTCATTTCTTCATCATCACCATTTTAAATGCGAATCATTTCTTAGCGAAATTCGGCGAGTTTGAGCGTATCTATCTATCTATCTATCTATCTATCTATCTATCTATCTATCTATCTATCTATCTATCTATCTATCTAGCCGCCTACGATTTTGTGCTCTCCTGGCCGTTTGGCTAATCGGATGTTTACGAAAATCGGTATGCCACATCATGACTACATGAAGAACATAAGTGACAGGTCATAACATGAAAATCATGATATGCATGTCATGAGCGGCATGATTTACATGCCACGGTCTTGGTGCTCTCCTGGTCGTTTCGCTAATGGGATGTATGCAAACATTGGTATGGCACATCATGACTACATGACGAACATAAGTGACAGGTCATAACATGAAAATCATGATATGCATGTCATGAGCGGCATGATTTACATGCCATGGTCTTGGTTCTCTCCTGGTCGTTTCGCTAATCGGATGTATGCGAAAATTGGCATGGCACAACATAACTGCCTGACGAACATAAATAGCAGGTCATAACATGAAAATCATGACATGCGTGTCATGAGCGGCATGATTTACATGTCACAGTCTTGGTGCTCTCCTGGTCGTCTCGTTAATGGGATGTATACAAAAATTGGTATGCCACAATATGACTACTGCATGGCGAACATAGATGACAGGTCATAACATGAAAATCATGATATGCATGTCATGAGTGACATGATTTACATGCCACGTGTTTCGTTAATGGGACGCATAGCAAATTGGCAGGCCACAACATGACTGCTTCACAAACATAAATGACAGGTCATAACACGAAAATCATGACATGCATGTCATGAGTGACATGATTTACATGCGACGGTCTTGGTCTCTCCTGGCCGTTTCGTTGATGGGATGTATACGAAAATTGGTATGACACAACATGACTGCATGGCGAACATGACTGACAGGTCACAACATGAAAATCATGATATGCATGTCATGGTCGACATGGTTTACATGCCACGCGTTTCGTTAACGTGATGTATACGAAAATTGGCATGCCACAAGATGACTGCATCACGAATGTAACTGACAGCTCATAACATGAAAATCGTCTCATGCATGTCATGAGCGACATGATCTACATGCCACGGTCTTGGTGCTCTCTTGGCCATTTCGTTAGTGGGATGTGTAGGGAAATTGGTATGCAACAATATGACTGCATGGCGAACATAAGTGACAGGTCATAACATGAAAAGCATAACATGCATGTCATAGGCGGCATGATTTACATGCCAGGCGTTTCGTTTATAGGACGTATACCAAAATTGCTATGGCACAATACGACAGCATGACGAACGTAAATGACAGGTCATAACATTATAATCATTACACGCGTGTCATGACCGGCATGAGTTACACGCCATGGTCCTGGCGCTATACTGCCGTTGCGTTAGTGGGATGTATGGGCTCCGTCTACTGACCAGAGGGCGCTACGTAGGTCTCGTCGGACGGCTCAGTCGCGCACGGTGGAAACCGAGGCGACAGCGAAGCACGCGTTTCTTCGCTGCTTTCCGGGCGTGCTGCGAACCACACGAACGCTCGCGGCGTCGCCCTTTGGAACAGTTTGCCGCAGGTTTGGAGCGCGCGTCTCAAAGGAAATAAAACGAAAGAAGGTGGGACGGGCGGTCGCTGCTGCTATAGAGTTGGAGACGCGCATCGCGTTCGCGTATTTCCCTGATTGATTGATTGTGGTTCGGTTAGGAAGGGACGCTAATTTCTGCAGCCCATGTAGGGAGCACGGCTAAGCGTCCGTGGGGGAGGGGGGAAAGGGAGTGAAAGAGATAGGAGAGAAAGGCCGTAGTGGAGGGCTCCGGAAATTTAGACCACCACGCACAGTACACGGGCCTCTGGCATTTTCTCCTCCATCGAAAATGCGACCGCGGCGGCCGGGATCGAACCCGCGTTTTTTGGGTGACAGCCGAGTACCGTAACCACTACACCACCGCGGCGGACCTGTCACAGTCTGCCCAATTTTGCTTCTTCTCTCCGCCAGGTAGTGCATTCTGGCGATGATGTCGCACATGGAAAACTCGACTGCACGGAGCCTATACGAAAATTGGTTTGGCACAACATGACTGCATGACGATCATAAATGACAGGTCATAACATGAAAATCGTGACATGCATGTTATTAGCGGCATGATCTACATGCCACTCGTTTTCTTAAAGGGATGTATACCAAAATTGCTATGGCACAACACGACTGCATGACGAACGTAAATGACAAGTCATAACGTTAGAATCATGACATGCGTGTATGAGCGGCATGGTTTACATGCCACAGTCTTGGTGCTCTTGAGGCCGGTTTGTTAACTTCATATGTACCAAACTCGGTATAGCGAGACAGCAATGCAAATCCATTTTACGTTCCTTATGCGTGCTTCGCGTTTCCTTGATTCCCAGTGCACGTGGGATCTGCCAATTTTTCTTCATGATTTCTAACCTGGCTGGCCTTCATCTTCAAATGTCTGCGCAACTTTTCACAAGCGTGTCCAATGACGTGTGCTGGAAAACCTGCTTTCCTTAGTCTTACAGCTTCTCCATGAAAACTTATATGAATCCCATGTAAGCAAGTCTTTTGCAACGCTGAGCAAATGCACGAAAGAGGAATACTTTGCCTTAATAGTTTTGAATGATTTGACGAGAAATTAAGCAATGGCTTTTGCGAGCTTGGATGATTGCGCCAATATACATGTGTTCGCAAAAATGCCAACTTCTTTCTTTCTTTCTTTCTTTTCTCCTTTTTATTTGGCTCTTGCCCACTACGGGGGATTGGCCATGAAGCCGGCTTCTTCTTCTTCAGGTTCGGTATATTTACATCACATTACGTGATATAGCATGACGACGAGGTCGTACAAGCTTGTGCTGATAGATGGAGCACTGCTTCGTTGCTACGCAAGGTCATTTTGACGACATGCTTCTTGATAGGATGAACTTCGCCCAGCTTAAGCAGCCTCGCTCCTAAAACATCACACTGATTAGTTTCAGGGGAGCGTTCCATTCTTTGATGGTGGTCGCCCGTCCATACGATTCGAGCCAGCCTTCAGCAACTATTTCGCCGTAACCACAGGCGTTTGAATCCTATAGAGCCAAAGCCATTCTCAGGCCAACAATAATAGACACTTACTATGTCATTAGAACTCCAAAACAATGATACCATACAATTAGCGCTCGCGTAGGACTCCTTTTTCTGTATAAGACTGAAATAAACTTGAAACAAAAAAATGTAGAATCTGTAGTCGTTAGGAACGCGCTGTAATCTCCGAAGGCAATCTACCAAGCGGCCCCGGGCCGTCGAACACGAGCCGCCGAAGTGTGAAGCAAGCACGTTATTTAAAGGCTACGGCGGCTCTTCAAATAAACCTAATGCAGAAGGAGTTTCTATGATGGAGGCTGTGTAGCGTCAAATGCTCTTCTAAAATGTTAAGCACCACCTTAGCAATGTGATAGATGATACATGTATTCTATCACTCGTAATACGCTTTTCGAACTTTGCTCGATCCCGGAGAAACACTTCAACAAAGGACGCTCCTGATATGCACTTCAGCCCGCCTAAGCCTGCATTTCTCTTCTACATGACAAATGTCTCTGTTGTGTCCTAACGCGGGTGCCAACGTTACATCCTACCAAGAGCTTCCAGTCAGATGCTATGGTGTTGTCGAGTTTCCCATGTTAAGCATACGTTAAGCCTATGTTAAGCATATACACCTACTCAAGAAGTTTACACAATATCGTTCATGCTCTTCGTAACACTTCGGTGAATGCTTAACCATTCGTCATAGGCAATTTCATTTCCTCGCTCACTGCTTCCATGACACGAATTCCGACAGTGCGTGGGATCGTCAGGACTTTTTTCATCATCCATTCAATTTTTCTTTTGACGCTGTCTACTTTACCTTTTTCTTCGCAGTAAGCATGCCACCGCTTTCCACTTCTTAGTCTTCTGCCTAGAGCTCTTCTTAACGATTCTTCTTCTTATTTTTTCTCTTGTTCGTATATTTGTCAGCTTCTATTCACCGTCGTCCTTATTAAATTTCTTGTGGTTCTGGAGCAATGAATAGGCACTTGCATCTGTCATCTACCCATGTGTGTACGCCAGAGATTGACATTAGAGCTTGGTAACGTGTGCTGTTTCGTGAAGCAGCTTTTCAGGGCTATGCACCTGCAAGAGCAGCAAGTTGTCGCTGCATGCCCTGCAGGTCAGTGCGCTCAAAGGAAGTGCCTGCGCGGGAACAGCTGCTGGTTCAATGGCTTCCGTGATCCCAAGTGGTGGCAGGAGCCAAAGAGGAAGTGTCGTGTGAAGACCCCAGATGCCACCAGAATCTGAAGACACATTCCGAACATAGCGGTGCATTGCTTTATCCATTATATATTCGCCATTGACATCTGAGGAACCTGCTTTTAGAAGCTGTCGCAATTGATGTTTTGCGTGCTCAGCCATATTTCCTGTTTGTTGCAGTAGCTTCGTAGAGGCTGTTCGTTGGAAGCACTGCAGTATAGTGCCATCATCCGCTCATTACTTCCGCATACACAGAATATCATGCAGTGTTATCACCGCACGACGCGAGAACTCCCATGTGATCTCCGTGCAAAAGACATCAATATGACCTCCGTACAGAAAAGCTCCTTTTGATCTCCGTACATAAAAATGCTCATGACATCTATATGCATGAAATCCTTATGGCCTCCGTACGCAGGAAAGTGTTATGACCACCATACATAAGTAATCATATGGCCTCTCTATGACCTTAATTTCCTCTATATGGAGTTGAGCAATTCCAGATACAAATATTCAGAATGGAAGACATCGCTTTCTAAGACACCGAAGGACGAACGGCTAAGGTTTCACCGACAGCGAAATTGCCAGGCATTTGACAAACTCTGAATTCTGATTTCTCGGACACAGAACTGCGCCTTCAGCGCCAGTTTGTCTTGAAGCGTTAGGTCCACATGGTAACAGGAAATTAAGTGAAAATACCATAGGGAACCCTACACTCGCTCCTGACACACTTAAGACCTTCTTGTCCAACTTTCAGCTACTCCACTCACGCTGCACTGCCTCGAAGAACATGGCGCTAGCTCGAGATAACGTTCGATACCACAGAGCTCGAGGCCCGGACATGTGTCATTACACGAGTACAATCAGGTTGCGGGCGCCGCAGTGCACAGTGATTAGCTCGAAGATGTCACGCAAGCGAATAACATCATTACCTTCAATGCTGCCTACACGAGCGGGCGGGCGTTCTAGTGCAAAACGATGATGCTTCTGCACTCAAACCGTCACTGTAAACTTCAGAAAAATTGGAATAACTAAACATATCGTCGTATAACCTCTTGCGCTATAACTTTTATGGCACCAGCTCCATATTTTTGATGGTGGAACAGCTGTGACATCATTGCATACGCTTCCACGAAGCATCTACCCGTTTCGGGTTCGGATTTGAGCACCTCGATCATTCGGCTAGTTCAGAATTATTGGTGAGTTTCTGAGCAAACTGAGCGATGCTGCCTGCTACATGACTATTCACTTCCATTGGAAAACAGTCGCATCAGACTACGGTGAAAGAAACCGCCGGAGTCCCCTTTGAACGTTACACCTATCATTTCCTGTTGTATCGCTCGCTGAGCCGTCCTCAGTTTAAGCTGAATCCTTTTAGCGAGTCGCGAAGGTGACATTCTGCCCCGTAGGTGAGTAGCTGTAAGATGCAGCTGTTACAGACCTTCGTCTTCAGGTACAATAGTAAAGTGCCATTCATAATCTGAGAATGTCTCTCGAATGCACTCCACCTCATTCTTACCCCTCTGATTGTCCGAGCCTCGTAGTTGGGATCAGACGTCATTACTTAGCCAAAGTACATGTAGCCGCTTGCCACTTCCACTGCTTCGCCAAGAATCTCAAAACGGCTGCGCTGTCCCAACCCTATGGAGGATAAACTTAGCCTTCTGCATAATTTTCAGATCCACCGTTCTACTGCGCCTGTCAGGTTCGGTGGCCACGCTTTGCAATACGTTCACGGAGTTACTTGTCAAGGCAACATCACCAGCAAATACGACGCTACTCGGGTATTCTCCATTAACCCTTACGCCCACCTGGAAAAACATGCTCTAAATAGAGAGAGAGAGAGAGAGAGAGAAATGATGGGCGGAAGGCAGGGAGGTTAACCGGAAAGGAATATATCCAGTTTGCTACCCTGCACTGGGGAAGGGGTGAAGGGAGACAGAAAGGGATGGAAAAGAATAAAGAAAGAAAGAGAGAGGTCAAATCGCGCACACACACAAGCACGGCATGTGTCACAGACGGTTCACGAGGCCCGTTGCGCACAAAAACTTGAGCACAGCCTTCGTGGCTTTCTGCTGCGAGATACTGTCTGTCCGGCATTGCAATATGGTTTGCTCGCACAGCGGTCGACCGTCAAGGCGTGACAATTCTTTGGCGAGAGTCTGTCGCTGGGAGCAGTACCCAGGGCAATCGCAGAGGACGTGCACAAAAAATGCTATTTGTTATGCTCTAAATAGCACTTGCAGAACTAATGATGCGCGTCCTTGCCAGCGCCCTTCCTTACTGGTATTTTACAGCTCTCCTTGTGGAGGAATATGATGGCTGTGGATTCATTGTACATATCCTTTGGTATTCTTATGCAATGCTCTTATTCACCCTGATTCCACACTGCCTGCATGACTGAAATGGAAATCGCCCGGTTTCCGGGCACAATTCTCGCTTCTTAAAAATTACGGTTAATTTTTGAGGAACAGGTTTTGATGACGGCTTCAGCAGGTCTTCAGAAGCATTAAGAATTCCGGAATGCGGGATTACTGCTTCAATCGAAAAAAACGGAGCGCTAGAAAACTACATACAAGGAAGCAGAACGGATGCAGTACAGGCGCTCATTTGAGCGCCAGTTCGTCGCTGCTGCTTTTTAATTTCGTGGCGTTTTCTAACGTTCCATTTCTCTGAATGAAGCATCGAACCAATTTGCCGACAGACATTTTCTACTAAGGGATTATTGCAATCTGCGCTAAATCTTATATGAAGATGTTTTGTGAAGATGCTTTGTGAAGATGCTTTGTGAAGATGTTTAGAATACTTTAATGTGACGTGTTTTATATATGCAGCAATCCTCACATTGGACGAGATATATGGCGTTTTCTAGACTAAAACGCCTCGTGCGAGCCGTCTCTTGAGATGTCGTTTACGTTTCCGATATCGCTCTCGACGACGATATAAATCCTTTGCTTGCTCGCTGGGCAGGTGCCGATGGATCTTCTGTTCCCAAAAAATTGCATGAATTTGATTCCTTTCTCTTTTGAAACTTCATTTATGATCGAAATAAAATGTGGTATAAATATTTATGCTATATTCCTGCACATACAAAAGTCTTGCGATTGAATGAAGATCCATGACGCCACCATAGCCCGCTCCATGTCCGAGCCTCCCCAGTGAACATTTCCTTGCTACTTCTCTCCCGCCTAACTGTGGCGTCCTGTGCACTAAGGGCCTATATTGATATTTAAGAAGTGGATCAATATAGCGCGCGTTGCACGACGACTGTGAAATTCGGGAGCACAGTAGGAGTAGGTAGCTTCGATATTATGAGCCCTGACTGAATGCTGCTTTCTCGCTGATTGGCATGATAAATACAATGTAGTGAAAATTTAAACACCGAGATGTCGACCGTGAATGGAGCACTTCATTCGGCTCCCATACTCAAGTATATGCCGATCCGTTCCTCTGCACATGAAGATCCCGCAGCTAGCCGCCTAAGTTGTGCGGATCCCTGGGACACCTCGCCGTGGCTCCATCTGTCAGCGGTGCGGGGAAGCCTGAGGAACGGCCTTTGCCGCGCGGAACAGTACCTGGTCGCGTCGTCGGCAGGGGTGTTAACACCTAAAGCTATTCTTACACCGCATGTGTAAGACAAAACAGTTTGACTGCACCAGCATTGTCCCCCTACCTCATGCCCCGCCACGATGGTCTCGTTGCTGTGGCAATCGGATGCTCATCTGAAGGACACGGGTTATAATCCTGGCGGCGGCGGCTCTCATTTGAGGCACACAAACGCTATAGGCCCCACGTACTGTGCCATGTCGTGCACCTTGAAAAAAAAAAAACTCCGTGGTCGAAATTAGCGGAGCCCTCCACTACGGCGTCTCTCATATTCATGTAGTGGTTTACGGACATAAAACCCCAGAAATCAATCCTCATCAGTATCACTCGCACTTCGCACAAGTCGAGATGCCTAGGCAGTTTGCTATTCGATGCACTGTCGCTCGTTTCGGAGGAGATCCCTGGTTGCAGAAGCGCATGGCCGGGTACAGTACCTAGCACTTCCACCGCAAGGATGTTACTGAACAGGAGTCATGTTTATTCACAGATAATGAATGAGAGTCCAGGAAAAGAGTGCAGCACTGGCTTCGTTCTCTGCTTCGCAACGTCATTGTTCTCTTCGCAACGTCACAGTATAACTGAGATGTTTTGCGAAGAATTGCATGTGTCTTACCCGGTCTTAATTCCTTGCACATTCGTCACATTTTCTTCCGAAGCTATGTCCAATAGGGCATGTGCTTCTAAAAGATCTCTAAATGTTTCTGGACATTGAACGATTGTTTTGGCTTCTGTACTATACAGTCGCTGGCACTATATATGAGATGCGCAACTTGTATTCAGGAAAATGCGTGCAACGAAATGATAACCATCTTCGTCAAACTGCTTTTCCTTTTCAGCATGGCTATGTTGTAGGCTTCCAGATAGCGGTCCACTCCGCTCAAGCAGTACGCAGACTGCTGCTGCATCAACACAGCCGCGGGCCCCTGACATTTTCTTCTCTAGTATACTGCTTGCGAAGGATCACCGAAGACCACGAGTACGGGATTTTGTACTCGTGCTGTACAAGCGAAGGGAACTAATAGGGCTTTGTTACATCTTCCTAGAGGCGTTACAGGTTCAATCTGAATACATTGCCTCAGATGCTGAGATGCCTCTCCGAGCAAGAATAAACTCCGCACGTGGACGCACCGAGGGGGTCGAAGTGTCATGTGATAGGTTCCGCAATGTCGCAATGCACCATACGCCTGCTGACGGACACGTCATTCCGAGTTATCCTGAGGATAACGACGGTATCTATGTAGCCGGGTTTGTCAGCCACAGTACGTATCGACAATCGTTATAAGGTTGGCACTGAATCATGTCACACTAAAACTTTTTTGCAGTCATTTTTCCTTCGGTCATCCACGGAATGAAACCACCTTCCTGATGAAATCGTATTTATTCACGAAAACCAAAGGTTTCGAGCGTCTTTAGCTAACATTGCAGAAATCGAAGCATTTTTCCTACTATATGTTTGTAACCTAAGCACATTTTGTATTTGATTGATTTGTGGGGTTTAACGTCCCAAAACCAGTTCTGATTATGAGAGACGCCGTAGTGGAGGGCTCCGGAAATTTCGACCACCTGGGGTTCTTTAACGTGCACTGACATCGCACAGCACACGGGCCTAAACATTTCGCCTCCATCGAAATGCAGCCGCCGCGGCCGGGATTCGATCCCGCGACCTTCGGATCTGCAGCCGAGTGCCATAACCACTAGACCACCATGGCGGGGCACATTTTGTATTTCGTATTTTGTATTTACCATTTTACTGTCATAATTTTGTACCAATTTCTTACGACGATTTAACCCTAGCTAAAACTGTATAATTGACAAGCCTTTGTACTTGACCGTTCTAACTGTTTTTTATTGTTTTTATGTTCATTTGCTGTAACCCACTCCCCTCTTTAATGTCTTTGGCCCTGAGGGTAATAATAAATAAATAAATAAATAAATAGCCTAGCCGGGGCTCAAGTCTCAAGTGTCTCAGGTGTCTATAACTAAACGTAACATGCAAAATACATAACTAACGTACACATAAATGGTATGAAACCAGTTTTTTCAAAATGCACCCATTATTTCGCTGAGAACGTGAAACGTATGCGTCCCACCGACCGATTACGTGCTTTCTGAAAAGTTCTCTTTCATCTCTCTATTCCCCTTTCCCTCTCCACCAGTGCAAGGTGGCCAACCGGACGCTATCTGCTTAATCGCCCTGCCTTTCTGTTCCCTTCTCCTCCTCTTCCCTGAAAAGTTGGACAACACTAATTATTTGAGTCGTGAGAGTACAAACTTACTCTTTTGCTGAATGTTTTAGGCGAAAATGCCGCAATCTAGCGGTGCGTAGAGGCGCCCAGAAAAGTGTGCACAAAACAATTTGGTGGACCGCATATTCAGCTGTGCAACATAGTTTACACTTGGGGATATTTTACTGCGTCCATTCTCTCAGGGTCCTTTCAAACATAATTTAGTGCCGTTCCATATGCGCATACATTCGCTCGCATGTCCTGGCCAGTGGTTGGTCCCGTAAGTTCCCCGAGAAGTGGAAAGCACCAATGTTTGCCCGATGCAGTTTCAATTTGCATGGAAATGATAGATAAAAGCCTTTCCTCATGAGTGGTGCTTGTTCAACAATTCTGAGAGATATCACGAATCCTGGAATCGGTGTGGTGAGGAACAATATTTGTGGAAACCGCTTACGTGGAATTAAGATTCATGTAGTTGTACGAGAGATATATAGGACAGCGTGAAAATGAGTTGCGGCGTGCGTAACGTTATCTTTCCAGGCATGGCGGCCGTGTTGTGCTCCACCTTGTTGTATGTGCGTGCTAGCGCTGTGAAGTTTTCTTTAAAATATATACGTTACGGTGCACTGTGCACATATTGTCACGTGGTGGTGACGCACGCAGATCTCAGGGCGACGTCAGCCGAGCTGTTCATTGGGCGAGCTTGTGCCCAGCAAAACAAAGCCGATGACAAAGCACAGCAAGAGCGGTGTGCACAGTCGTCGATCGACTGAACGACTGACAAGCGGCGTAATGCGTCGGCTTTTATACACACGTCATATTGGGTTCTGGCATCTCTGAAATTCCAGAAGTCACTGAAATGTGGGCGGCGGCATGGGAAGTTTCAAGAATATACGACACGGTTCCGGAAGTGACATTCAAGAGAAACACGGCCTGAGTGCGCGTAACAGAAAGTGATAACGGCGACCCCACAAACAAGAGATACAAGCGTGCGTGTCACAGGAAAGTGATAATGGTTTTCTACTTAAACCAAAACAACCGTTCGTGTCAATATTGTAGCGGCAACGAGCGGAGATACGAATACAAGGGAGAAGTGGTGCGTGGAGCGCGTGCGTGTTGGGCGGTTGATCAGACCGCACTCGCATCAGCCTTCATCAGCTCGCTTCATATGTTTTCATTGATCATCACCTGCAAATAATATCATACTTTCGTAACAGTTTAGTGGAGTAGCGGGGTTACTACGCCCTGGACGGCCCAGCTCTACCAACTTTGCGACGGATCAGACGCTTGGCTGGTTTGCACCACACGTAGCAAAACACAGAGGGTTCAGGACAAGGCATTGGCAACCTTATTGGCGGTGAGCCCCAGAACCGTTGTACAAGTGTCCTGGCTGGCTACAAGTTTGCGGAGCTACAGCCGCACACCTTTCTTTTCGGGAAACCCGGATGTAGACGCGAATACTGGTTGAAGTATTACCAAAGAGTGAGTTGCCACAGCCACATGGAGTACAGCGAAGCAGCTAAATAACTGGCTTAATTTCTTGCCGGTACGGCGCTTTTCCGGCTTGACAACAAGCTGAAAAGGCGCTTTCTCCGGCGAGACTTACAGATCCTACATTGATGCTATGTTCAGACTGTGCAGAGTACTGAGTGGGACAATGCCTGACGAAGATAAATAGGTCCCCTCCTGGAAAGAAGCTCGAAAGATGTTTAAATTTCCTTAGCACTGAGACAGCCATACAACACTTTGTGACTGAAGGAAACAATGCAACAATGCCCTCAAAATCAGGCGAATTGTACCGAAATTCATGCGCTTAGACAGTCACCCCCGTTGCAAGTGTGGCAGCCCTATCCCATGACGATATCTTTTCGGTAATATGGCAAATAGTTAAAGGACTTGCTCTGCTGCGAGTTGCCGACCCAGCTCATGAGTGTCATCCCTCAGGCATCTCGATTACCTTAGATCTACCCGCAACGTCGTCTTACCTGCACCGAGCAGTTTTACCCTTGCGAAACCAGGAACAAAAGCTGGTTGCAACACATACTTGTTACTCGGGCTCAATCTGTCGCCTACAACCAAGCAGTCCGTTATTCTGACCTGAGTTGACGAGTCGTGACTCCCGCACTTGCTAAAACTGTGGCGTGACCGGACACAGCGCTTGGTAGCCGGGAAAGTAGCCAGTGCGACTGATGTCGCACCGGCTACTTTCCCGCACCGGCAGCAGTTATGGAGGCGACCGAGTCACCTTCATCAAGACCCCCTTATGCAGTGAAATTAGGGAATGAGGTGCGTGTTTGTGTAGACAATATGAATGCCGTCGATACCGGGGCTGCAGTCTCTATTATCAGCATATTGTCAGCAACCAAGGGGAGAGAGCTGCTAAGCGGGAGAGCGCGCAGGGGCGCATCCAAGAGTGACCCACCACGGTTGCTAAATGTGTGAGCACCTACGGATTCAAATAGTGCGTGCTTTCGTGGTCTCCTACGGGCTGTGGAATGAAATCTCGCTATCCGGTGAATCTGTCATTGTGGGTAGTTGAAGACTGTTATGTAAAGAGTGGCATCTAACTGGGAAAGACGGTTTAGAGAATTTTCCCTGCACGGGCCGTAGGGGGCAGCCACAGTGGAGTCGCAGAGGTTAAGGTTTCACAGAATCAGTGCTAGCCGTCATGACTTCGCCTTAGTCAATTTGTGTCTATGTGGTATCAGTAGCCACGTCGTATAGTAGAGTCTGGCTTCCTGGCCACGTGGTTGCCATGGATGACCTCGTCATTGTTTAGGTTGACGGAGGTGGTGTTCAATGTGAACTGAATGTCCCCGCCTTAGGCTAACCACTGCGCTGGCCGTTAATGATATTGTCACACGAAAGAGGCACTCAGACTAGAGGCTATGCATAAGCTATACTTACAGTGGCTGTTCCAGCACTCAGTGGTTGTGCTCACAGCCCGAGCCAAGTACGTTTTTCATCTGCTTCGCTCGGTCGATGGTGCCCGTCAATATCGTCCATGCGAATAAATGCATCACGCTTGTAGCGTAGTCTCCCGGCGGCAGTCTCAGAACATCTAAATATCATTACCACGAGGTTCATACGCCTACATCTGTGTGACTTGCACGATGTTACTAGTCTGTGAAGCACGCAAAGCAAGTGAGGCGATAGCGAAGATTTCCCAGGTCACGCGACTTCCCGCCGAGAGCATTCTCGCCGACAACAGCTTTTCGGACAGGCCGACGTGACATCTTCCAGACCACAGAAGTACAAACAACCAGCCCGAAAGTGCTCGCCTTGGTACCGCTGGTAGCACAAACCCCATTGGTTCTGAGATTGCAGAAGGCAATCATCAGCAATTTCCCTTGCGTGGGCAGCTCAGGCGATGGCATGAAGTGTGTATTGGCTGGTGGGCGCCTCAACAACAAGGAAAGGATGTATCGAAGTGCTTTTCTCTGCCGAACATAAGAGAAAATGGGAAACAGCCGACAGTGTCACAGTCCGAGGAATTGTAAGAAAACCTGACATACGGTAGGACAAGTTCCAGTGAGCATGACCTGAAGAGACCACGCTATCTATAAGAGAGCGATTTCGACCCTCTGTGAGACCGTTTGTCCATGGATGGTATGACGCCTATAACTTCCACCTCGCTGAACACAACTGTAGGATGTCTGCGAGCACTTTTGAGAGGAATGTCCGGCCACGGTCATTGGACAGCTGTCGCGGAGCCCCATGTAGCAAAGTTGCACCGCGTATAAGAAAATCCGCGATATATGTTGCGCAGCTTGTTGAGAGCGTGCGAGTGATAGGTTACATCATGGCATAATATGTGGCCACTGAGATCCATTCGTTCCCAGCATAGGTAGTAGAAAAGCGCTAGGTAAGTCCATGCGAAAGTGAAAGAATAGCTCCGCGGGAACGTCTAGCGGCTGAAGTTACCCGCCTGGAGGCTTTGATAGTGTCTTGCGGCGCTGCTACTTCTCGCACGCTCCTACATTACGACGAATGAAGCGAGCAAACCCTGGCGAAAAGAAGTGTCGGCGGATCTGGTCGTACGCGCATGACACACCGAGGTGTCCGGCAGTGCGAAGGTTGGAGTTCATGGAGAACAGCCTAAGAGCGAAGGTGTTTGGGGATCACGAGGAGTAAGGATCGGCAGTATGGGGGAACGTTGTAGCGATGTAGTATACCATCCAGTACGACGAATGAGGGATGTGAATTGTCGGTAGATCATGATTCCTCGAGATCGATGATTGTACTCAAGGGCATATCACGGCCTAGCTTGTCAGTGATATAGATAGAGTAGTTGGGAAACAGAAGGGATGCAGGCGTCGGTATCTTTGTCAGATCTAGCCTTCGGTTCTTTGAAATGGTAGCGAGAGGGGCAGCCCGCGTCCTGCTGTTGGCGTCTCCACTTGTATGCCAATGTGTAAGTATATTTTTGTAGACGAAGTGCCGAGCGACCGAACCGGCCGGTAGGATCCTTCAGCGACGAAACCCAACATAGAGCATGGAGAACTGTGGTTACAGTGGGAGGCCTCCCATATAAATATGGGCGGAGCTGTGAATTGCCCAGACAAGAGCAAGGCGTTCCCTTTCTCTATTCGAAATTTTCAGCTCTGAACTTCTTAGAAGTCGGTTCGCGTTAGATATTACGATGTCGTGCCAACGTTGATGTTGCGCTAAGACGGCGTTTTTTCCATGACTGATGGCATCGCTTTGGACGGTTGTAGGCACGGAAGGGTCCAAGTAGGCTAATACAGGTGGAGTGGTTACGGGTGTGATAAGGCGGGAAAAAACGCAGCAGCTTAAATTGGACCCCACGTGAAAGGCTCATCTTTCTTCAAGAGTGGTTAGACGATCGGTTCGAAATCCTTAATGAAGGCCCTGAAATGAGAACAGAACCGCACAGAGGCCCGGACTTCTTTTGCAGATTGAGGAACAAAAAGTAATATCCTGGTTTCCTTCTGCATCGACAGCATCGAAATGATGACATAGTACTGTGACCTCTCGGCGTCCCAAAAGACGCTATGGTGACAACCTATAGCCCAGCCTTGCGGAAAATGACAATAGCAGCAATGCGCTCAAGATGCATCTAATTTGTTAGCCAAAAAATGCGCTAACGTCACCGTGTTAACAAAGGCACTTGGACCATTTGAAACCTTGGAGCACAGAGTCCACTTCTCAATCCTATGTACAGGAGTACTTCATTCAGAGCCTTGGATCGTTAACAAAAACAGAACTACATACGGTGACCAAATGCTACAATTTCGTTTGCCTACTGTTTTAAATCAATTATACAAAGCAAATGGTCTCAGTGTATCAACTCTGTCGCTAAAAAGGCTACGCGACGTATTTATATGATTGCTTGTGCTACCATGGTTTCGGTTGTTTGTCTTTTCTTGTCTAACACTTCGCCAATTTTCTTCCCTTGTTTCAAATGCTTCCACAATGACCTTGTTTATTTATCCCGACCGTGGATGTTTACTGTTTTTCTGTTAGTTAGTTCATTATGTATACCGTGTGTTTATTTGACCACTGTGAAGCTGCTCAGTGTATGAGGTGGCCAGGTTCCCCTCAAGCTGCTCAATGCAGCTTTTTTTCCTGGTCATCCTCGCAACCTTGTTGTTGTAAATAAACAATTCAATTCAATTCAATTCAATTGTCAGAGAGAGAGTACTCACAGGAGTACTTCACAAATAAGGATGAGATAGTGATAATCGCCGAGGAGTTTTACAGAGATCTCTACAGTAGTCGTGATAACCAGAATAGTGAACGGGGAAGCAGTTTAGAAGAGGCTGACATTCTACCAGTACTGACAGAGGAAGCAATGAAAGCTTTGAAAGAGATGCAAGCGGGAAAGGAACCCGGTGAGGGTCAGATAACAGCAGAACTGCTAAAGGATGGTGGGCAGATTATACTAGGAAAAATGGCAAGCCTGTATACGCAATGCCTAATGACTGCGAGCATACCGGATTCTTGGAAGAATGCTAATAGCATCCTAATCCATAAGAAAGGAGACACAAAGGACTTGAAAAATTACAGGCCAATTAGCTTACTGTCAGTCGTTTACAAGGTATTTACCAAGGTAATCACTAACAGAATTTGTGCCACCTTAGATTTCAGTCAACCTAAGGAACAAGCAGGGTTTCTTAAAGGCTACTCAATAATAGACCATATTCACACTATCAATCAGGTGATAGAGAAATGCGCGGAGTATAATCAACTCCTATATATAGCCTTCAAAGATTAGGAGAAGGCATTCGACTCGGTCGATACTTCAGCAGTCATGCAGGCATTGCGGAATCAGGGCGTAGACGAGCACTACGTAAGACTACTGGAAGACATCTACAACGGCTCCACAGCCACCATAGTCCTCCATAAGGAGAGCCGGAAGATACCTATAAGGAAGGGCGTAAGACAAGGTGACACAATCTCTCCAATGTTATTCACAGCATGTTTACAAGAAGTATTTAGAACGCTGGATTGGGAACAGGTGGGTGTAAGGGTTAATGGGGAATACCTCAGTAACCTCCGATTTGCTGATGACATTGCCTTGCTAACTCGGGAGATGGATTACAAAGCATGATTACTGACCTTAACAGACAAAGTATAACAGTGGGCCTCAAAATTAATATGCAGAAAACTAATGTTCAATAGCCTTGGGCGAGTACAGTGATTTCAGATAGCTGGCGAGGCACTGGAAGTAATAAGTGAATATGTCTCCTTAGGCCAGGTAGTAGTACCTCTATCCTAATCATGAGACTGAGGTGATTAGGAGGATTAGAATGGGGTGGAGTGCATTCAGCAAGCATTCTCAGATAATGAATGGGAGCTTACCATTGTCTCTGAAGACGAAAGTGTATAACAGCTGCATCGTACCGGTACTCACCTACGGGGCAGAAACTTGGAGGTTAACTAAGAGGGTGCAGCTTAAATTGAGGACGACGTAGCGAGCTATGGAACGGAAAATGGTAGGTGTAACCTTAAGGGACAAGAAGAGAGCGATGTCGGTTTGGGAACAAACGCGTGTTAGGGACATACTAATAGAAATTAAGAAGAAGAAATGGGCCTGGGCGGGCCATGTAATGCGAAGACAAGGCAACCGTTGGTTATAAAAGGTAACAGAGTGGATCCCTAGAGAAGGCAAGTGTGGCAGGGGGGCGGCAGAACATTAGGCGGGCAGATGAGATAAGGAAGTTTGCGGGGATAAATTGGACTCAGTTAGCACAGGACAGGGATAATTGGAGATCTCTGGGAGAGGCCTTTGCTCTTTAATGGGCGTAGACAGGCTGATGATGACTATTAGTACAAGTGGGAATGGCACAATAGAGTAGGTAGTGCCATGGTTGATTTTTCTTAGTCCCCATAACAAAAAAATGTCGCCCGCATCTTCCCACGGGGGGAACTCGAGTAAACGCGTCGCTGAGTGGTGGGGGTATCGCGTGAATGTTGCGTAATTGGGTATGCTATAGGAATGCTTAATTGTTATTTCGTCTTTATTATTCTTATTGTGGGGATCGCCGCCAAGGGACGCTGCGAGGAGACGACGACGATGACGAACTGCGCGCGTGGGGTGCTGGGGCGCGCGTCTAGGCTAGTCCTGGCCCTGGCCAGAACGCCAGAGCGCGCCCCAGCACCCCACGTGCGCAGTTCGTCATCGTCGTCGTCTCCTCGCAGCGTCCCTTGGCGGCGATCCCCACATTATTTATTGAATGAAGGAGAAGCGCCTCGTTCCATAGCATCTACTCGAGTTCTGCAAAGCGTCAAGTCAAGCGAAAGCCAAGTAAAGACGCCCTTGACTGAATTCCGAACGCGCGCTCCGCCGCTTATATGCACATCGCCCGCGTTCGAGGGAGAGGAGCACAGGGGAGAGGTCCGCACCCCCACTGCGCATGCTCGGCTTGCTGAAGGGCCGGTGGGCCGGCACGAGACGAGCCGAGCATGCGCAGTGGGGGTGTGGACGGCGCCGCCGCCGACGCCGAAGAGCGACATCGTGCGACTAAGAAATGCTCCGCATTTAAAAGCGGCAGTACGCTGCAACTCAAGTGAATCTTCTTATGTGTATTTGCCATGCCTAAGCGTACTCCATTCTGCGCTGGTGCTCATCAGAGAGCCCCTGTGACAAAATTTAACTTATAAATTCAGTTTTCATGTCAACTTAGCTATAAAATAAAGATAGTCCCACGCAATCAAAACTTTCACAGATGGAAAAAAAAGTGTCGACGAAACCTAGTATATAGAAATACTTTTGTTTATTCGTCACTAGTGCTAAGGGTTAATAGGTGTTATAGTACAAGAATATAATCTGTATTACCTTTGTTTGCTTTGGTGTTATGGCTTGGACGCTTTGGCGCAGATGAAAAAAATGAAGATATTCTTTTCTGCGACATGACCGCACAAACGAAGCGCCAAATCGCTTCGCGTCGGTGCACTTGACTGCGTGCTTTTCCCGTTATAATCCCCCCATCATTAGTGAGCAATGTACGCCCCGAAACGCACTAACAAATCGTTCGATTTTTCACTTTTATTTAAGCACATTCCAGAGAGAGAGAGAGAGAGCTCTTTATTGAAAGGCAGAGAATTTAGCCGGCGTTGAAATATCGCTGACATGCTACTCTGCATGGGGAGGGAGTTTGGGGAGAGAAAGACGACTAGAAAGAAGTACAAGATAGAGTGAAAAAGAAAAGAGAAAGAAAAATCGGGCTTTGTGTCTTTGACTGTGATGCCTAATTGCGTCCAAAGATATTCAACGTTTGCACCAACCCGCAGTGATGTGATAGGATGTGTTGCATGATGAATGAGTGATGGTGACGACGGAGATTAAAGTCTATCGAGTTGACCTATACTATTTAAGTATGTAAATAAAAAGTACATCGCACGTCTCTGTTGTGTGGGGCAAGCTAGAGGGCCTAAAACACATTGAGGTGATAAAGGGAGCTGCGTAATTGACTGCATGCAATGTTCATAGAGCGCACGCTCATCATTGTACGCTCGGCACTCAAACAAAATATGCTCTAGGGTTTCAGTAGAGCCACAGTTGCTGCAGTATGGGCTTGTCTCCTGATGGAAGCGGTACCGTAGATCGTTGGAATATGCAATGTTTAGCCGTAGTCGATGATACAATGTTTCCAGATGCCGAGGGATGTTGGAGTGTAATTTTGATTTGAGATCTGGGTCGACTGAGTATAGGAAAGGGTGATGATGTGTCGGTAACTTCCATAGTCGGTTTCTTTCTTCGTAGGCGAATCGTTTAGCCATTTGGGAAGCATCAGATTTGGTGAAATAGATTCGTTTATAGTTTTGATATCGCAGACCGTTACGTGCTGCTTCGTCGGCTTTTTCGTTGGGCAGAATGCCGCAGTGAGCTGGTATCCACTGAAATGTAATGCAATGTCCTGCAGTAAAAGCGAGGTGATGTAAATAGGCTATGTCGGCAGAAACGGGTTGATGATTGGTTTTCTTCAGGTGGTTGTACAATGTTTGCAGCGCTCCTTTGGAGTCGGTAAAAATTGCCCATCGGCCGGGCTTTTGGCGCACGATATACTGGATAGCTTCCTTAATGCCATGAAGTTCCGCTGTCATGGAAGATGTTTTCCGCTGCAGCCGATAGGAACGCATTTCTCCTGTTGAAGGCACATAAAGGCCACAGGAAGAAGCTTCTCGAGTCGTTGAAGCATCAGTGTAAATATGCGTGTGATGAGGATATTTCTCGGCTAAGTAGAGGAGAGTAGCCTGCAACAGCGCGACCTGTGGCAGGCGCCTCTTTGCTTCGTTTATGCCAGGTACAAACTGGATAATATTTAGCGGTGAAAGTGTCCAGGGAGGAAAGGTGGTAGGCAGTAGGCGCTGTGGCTGGTTGATAAAAGGGAGTTTCAGCATTTGCACAGCTTCACCAAAGCCAGACTTACTGTAGGTTATGTGGGCGCGATACAAAAGATGTTTCTTCCCTTGCAGGGCATGTCGAAGATGTGTCCGCATGGTTTCTTGCGTGGCAAGGACCTCTAATGAGAGACAGCCCGCTTCCGCTACTGTTCCAGAGGCTGATGACCCTTGCGGGAGGCCCAAACAGATTCTCAGGCAGTTGTTTCGCGCAGCTTCCAGGGATTTCTTATTCGCTGGTGATAATTTGTGGAGTAGCGGTAGGCAATAGCGCAATGTGCCTTCAACGTAGGCTTTTTCAAGCAGAACCATTGAGCGGCAGTTGCAGCCCCATCTTGTTCCCGCCATGAACTTGAATACTTGAGATGCTGCAGCCATTCTTGCTCTTAGTTTCTTCACCTGAGGTGACCAAGAGAGATTTCGGTCTACCACAATTCCAAGGAATTGTTGGGAGCGCACATATGCCAGTGGCCGTCCGCCGAGAAGGAGCGGATATTTGGTCATTTTCTTTCTCGTAAAAACCATGGCAGTACTCTTTTCTGGCGAAAGATGAAGACCACGGAGAGCCAAATATTTCGACAGGTTGAGTAATGCCTTTTGAAGCCGTTGTTGGGTGATATAGCGCGAACGTGACGCGCTCCAGATGCATATGTCATCGGCGTAAACGGTGATGTGTACTCCTCGCGGCAGGTTCCTTGTGATATGTATCAAGGTAAGGTTGAATAAGAGCGGGCTAAGCACAGCACCTTGGGGTACACCCTTCTCCACAGTATAAGATAGCGTAGGGCCATGCGGAGTAGCCATAAATATTTTCCGCTCTTTTAAATAGTTGTCAATCCACTTGTATAGCCTACCTCCAAAGCCAAGACTGGCCATGGCTGTGAGAATGGCATGGTGAAAAACAGAATCAAAAGCTGCCTTGATGTCAAGGAAGACAGCTGTTGGGATGTGCCCAGCACGAAGGTGCTCTTCAAGGGAAGAGACGAGGACGATGACATTGTCGATGGCGGACCTGTTTCGACGGAATCCGTTCATTTCCTCAGGAAACGCATTGCGGCTTTCGAGAAACCATGCCATTCTTTTATATATCATGCGTTCCATGAGCTTGCCTACACAGCTCAGTAGGGCGATGGGTCGGTAAGATGCATAGCTTGTTGGCTGCTTACCAGGTTTCAAAATTGGCACAATTTTCGCCAGCTTCCATTCCGTTGGAACTTCGCCAGATGTCCACGAAGAATTATAATATTCTAGTAGTCGCATGCGGGAAGTGTAAGGCAGCTTTGCGATGGCTTCATAGCTTATTTCATCATGCCCCGGAGATGTGCGCCTGTTCGTTTCGGCTATAGCGGTGGTCAACTCCTCAATCGTGAAGGGTAGGTCCAACGCTGGTACTGCCCCCTGCGGGATGCGAAGCTGATCTGTCGTGGAGGACGTCGAAGGCTTTGAGGCCGCTGATAACAGCATGCAGTATTGTTCAGCGACTTCTTTTGGGGGCTTTTGCTCGTGAAGGGAAAGGGCGGTGAAAGGATGAAGCTGTTGGAGTGGCGTACGCATGCCTCTAATGATCCGCCAAATCTTCGCTACAGGTTGACGAACATCCAGCGTGGAACAGAAGTCGCGCCATCTCTGCCGAACACGTTTATCCAGGTATCGTCGGATATGACGCTGTGTCCGTCGACAGGCACGAAGGTCTTCTAGGCATTTTGTGCGTAGGGCTTTCCTTTCAGCTCTTCTGCGAATAGCACAGAGTCTGTCGAACTCCTCGTCATTGGTCGGAAATCTCTCATTTTTCGCTGACACTCGGGTGCATTTCTTCAGGCAGTAAGCCATCGTCGTGAACAGTTCCTCGTTCTTGGTTGCGGCCGTAATTCCCCTGCCTGCTGCGTCCTTATATGCGTCCCAGTCTGTATATTTGATGAGGGTTTTCCTTGGTGACATTTGTGCACCAACAGCCGATACAAGAACGGGGTAATGATCGCTTCCACGTGTTTCCAAGTCGGTACGCCACGCAAAATTGCGGGCAACTGAACTTGTTACAAAGGTCAAGTCGATGCAACTGGTTGTCTCAGGGCCGCGGAGGTAAGTGACACTGCCGTCATTGAGTGGTTCAATGGAACACTTTGATAGAAGTTCTGCGAGCTTGGCTCCCCGTGCACATGTGTATGAGCTGCCCCAAACTTCGTTGTGAGCATTAAAGTCACCACAAATGATATGCGGAGAGGGTGTCGATGCGATCAGATTGTCAAGTCTCGAAACGTCGAATGGTCTGCCTGGTTCCAAGTAAACTCCAATGAGAGTGTACTGTTGATTGTCTATTACTGTTATGGCACACACGTATTCATTGTCACAGTGAGGTGGGATATTAACCATGGAGGCAGGAATATCCTTGCGGAAGCCTATGAGTAATCTGCTGATGTCATCGGGGCGTTCTGAATGAAGAAAATAGTATCCTGGCATCCGAAAATGTTCTCCAACGCGCGATTCAGAGATGACTATGAAAGGGAAATGATACGCTCGCACCAGCTGCCGGAAATCCGATAGCTTCGAACGAAGGCCGCGAGCGTTCCACTGGAAGATGGTACATGTGCGAAACATAGTGTGGATGGTCAGCTCGCTTGATGACGCCATTTTAGGAAGTGCGCCCCTGTGGTGCATAAGCCGCCGACAACAGCGGCTCCATCGCAAGAACAGCTTCGACCTCTGGAAGGCTCTTTGAAGAGGGGTTGGCGCGGATGATTGCTTTGAGGGCTGCAAACAACATTGGAAGCAGTAAGCGTGTGAAGTCTTGTTCGGTGCTTCGCTGTTGCTGCCTTTCATGGGCCACCTTGTCGTGTTGCGGCGACTGAGACTGATCGCGGCAGGGACTGGATGGTGGTTCTTGTACTGCATGTTGCGGTGGCGAAGGGGCCGACGAGCCAGCGGGCTTCTTCCCACGTTTCTTCTTAGCCGCATCTGCATATGATTTTCCAGGTGTCTTATCATTTTGCAGTGCCTGTTCCTGTGAGTGGTCTGCCATATTCGCGAAGACTACGTCGGGGTTGGGTGGTGCTTCGTGGCGCTTTGGTGGTTTTCCTTGAGCCTGCTCCATTGCGCGAGCTAGCGTTGCTGCTTTCTTCTTAGCGCATCCTCCATATGAAGCAGGGTGCGGACCACCGCAGTTTGCGCATTTCGGTTGTGTTCTCGACGTGCATTCTTTGTGCGTATGAGGGCCAGCACATACCTTGCAGCGTACTGGGCCGGTGCAGTGTTTCGCTATGTGGCCATGTCTCTGGCATTTGTAACATTGCGTTGCTGTCCCGGTGTATTCCGTGATAGGGTAACTACAGAATCCCAGGGTAACTCGTTTAGGCAGCGGCGAATCTTTGCCGAATTCTAAAATGACTGCTCTACGGCGTACCTCGTTAATCTTGCCATTGTCGTCAGGGGTGAAGGTGGTGAGCCTCCTTGCTGAAACGACGCCTTGGTCGCGCAGATACTCTTGGAGGTCTTCGTTCGAGTAGCTCAGAGGAACATCTTGTATTTTGCCATAATTAGCAGTATATGAGTATGGGACGCGGGCTTCTACAGACACGCCGGCAAGCTCTGTTACCGTAAGCAGACGGTTGGCGGCGGGCAGCGTTGATACTGTAACCAGCAGACTTCCGTCCTTGTTAAGGCGATGGCTAAGGACTTTTTCTTGAGCCGACGTTACGATCGCTGACGCTACGACGTTGGGGTTCACTTTCCAAAGGTTGCCACCTTCCAGGGTGGGCCTGAAGACAACAGGAACACCAGTACTCCTCTTTTTCTTGTGGGACACGATTGTGAAGGGTGCCTGGTCCATCGCCTCTGAATCTTCGCCAGAAGACTCGTTGCTGTCGTGGTCATCACGCAGTTTCTTGTTCACAGGCCCCTGGTCCGTGGAGGCACCTGTAGCAGCTGCAGGACTAGTAGTTGTCACCGCTGCCATGGATGCGGCCTGAAGCGCATCTGGCGGTGAAGTGCCGTGCCGTGGTGGATACGGCACAGAGCGTCTTGAAGGCCGCTTGGGGTGCTTCTCCGGTTGTATGGAGGCCTCCAGATCTTCAAGGGCAGGGTGCAAATCACAGGAGAGTGCTAGATGCTGTCTGACTGGAGAATTATAGAAAAATTCGGGACTTGCGTGGAACGGCCACGTCTCTAGAACATCTTCGTCCCAAGGCGAAGTTACACAAATGTAGAGTAACGGAGCCCAATGAGCGCGCGCGATGAACGGCTAGACTGCTGAAGGAGCAACGACAAAGGGATGCGTGCCGTGTGCTAACAAGTTAGCCTGCGAGAGCAGCAACCCAGCACACCCAGCAACGATGGGGAGGTGCAGGCCGCGTGCAGAAATATGTACGTGCGCAAACCGTTGTCAAGGGAACCAAAGGGAACTAAGTGTTCCTGCTCACTCTTAAGTCAGTCTTCCCAGTTTGTGTTCGCGGTGGCGTGCTGGCGGTAGTGCCGTGCTCCGCAGTTAGTTCAACGGTGTAGAAGCGAAGCCGTGGCGCCTTAAATGCACGTATGCGTGGATGAGCTTGGGGTGCTGCGTGCCTTTAGGCTTCGCCGCACCCATGAAGTCGGGAGCTGGTCCCGACGCGATATTTGACCTTTATTAGACATTTGACAGTGAATCTACTGAAGGAAAGAAGAAATTTTATATGTATATAGAAAAATGAAACATTTCATTGGTCTCACTTTTGTATTTTGTTGAATTCAAAGCGAAAACATAAGGCACGGAATGCTAAAGATTTTTTTCTCGTGTTCTTTTCCGCGCGATTTTTTGTAACCACGGAAAACAACACGCGAAAAAGTATTGGCGCCGTGCGCTAAATAAATGTGAAAAATAATCCTGGGGGATTAACAGCTCATCTGAACAGGGGATAAAAAGATCCTGAGCACACATGGTAGCGCAAAAAAACCGAAACGAAAGACTTGGGAAGAAGTGGAGAAGAAATGACAGGTTGGGCGCTAAACTTCAACTCAATTTATTCAAACAGGCGAGCCAAGAATAACAACATGTGCGCATGCGTGCATGGGTGTCGTGAAAGGCGAAATTAAAATGCAGAATTTAACATAAGTGTTTCATTGTGATACAGACAAACCGATGTGTCACTAATACAACTCGTGCCTCTCTTTTTTATGTGATATGCCTCCAAAAGTTCCCTAGCCAACGTATCACCACTCCTGCCAATTATCTTTGTCACACGCAATCTTCGTTCACATCCGCATATCTTGCAGTGCGCAGGCAAATGCGTCACACCTTTGTTAATTACAGATAATTGGTACATGGACGTACATTGACGTATATACGCTATGCGGTCCAATATTGGCAGTTTCTGGTTTGTCATCTTAGACCATCGGCACTTTGCAATAACCCATGCGTAAGTCAAGAAAGGAGAACTTGGTGCCTTGCAAACAGTCAAGGGTGTCGTCGATTTGTGGCAAAGGGGAAACGTCATTTAGGGTTATCTCGTTTCAGCGGAGGTAATACTTTCAAAAACGGAGCGACCCATCTTGTTTTTAACGAGAACAAATAGCGATGCTCATGAGCTGTCGGATCGCTGATTGACAATGTGTTTTAGAACGTCTCCTACTTCTCCACCAATGGCGTGGCGTTCGGTAGAGGATACGCGGTATTGCCGCTGCGGCAGCGGTGGGTGAGCAGACCTGTCGATGCGGTGGCACGAAGTTGACGTTTAGCTAACAGCTGCGGCTGTCGAAAGAATGACGAAATTTTCCAAGTAGGCTGAAGAGCTGCACTCGTTCCTTGGTGCCTAAGCCGACCTCTATTGCATGGCTGAATATGTCTTGAAGAACATTTGGAGAACTGTAGGAGAGGGTGACGAGGTCCGTTCCACCTGGGACGTTGAGTCCAGTAAGAGATTGGAAAGGCTACGCAGTTACGACACACTGACCGCGAAGCGTGTAATCAGCAACACCAGTTCGTTACATATACCAAGTAGAGTGATGGGGAGTGGTATCAGGCGGCCATTGATGAAAGCAGCGGAAGGTGTGAAGGTTAAACGGGCACAGCAGGCCGCGGAAGAGCAGACAGGTGCGGTGAGAGACGAGGGCGGAGAGATCTGCAGGTCGTCTGCGGTAACCAATTTTGCGTGACAGGCGGAGCATCGTCAGGCAGGGCGTCGCCAAGTGAAGAGAGTGCAAGCTTTTTCCAGAAAGCAATCAATCTGGCGATGGGACAGGAAATGCCATTCTAAGATGATGTGAGAACAATGGGGCAATACGATCTCGACTGTGTAATGCTTACGATGAATCACAATTCTCGCGGTCAACGCATCTACCGGCTCCATGTTGTAGCGAAACGTCGGGGCCGTTAATGTTAGACGCATCGGAAGGTCAAGAATACGAAGAGGCGTGGGAGCCACTCCGCGCAGGCAAGCGATGAGGAGTCGACACAGTGATTTGGGAGAGCACTCATTGGGGGGTTTATTTAGCTAGGACATCTTGAATTTAGAAAACACACAGGGCAAAAATTATACAACATAGAAAATGGTATCATACCCCGTCGGCCTGCCGAACTGGTCCCCGGTGGTTTCGAGCGTCATGGTCCCCTGGTCCGCTCTCAAAAAAGGCCAGTGTCGCCGCTTAAATAGCACCCCCCAACATCCACGGCAACGCGGACCAATCAGGCAGGCCGAAGTTAACGATGCTCAACGCGAGCCCTCGTGATCGCGTGCACCCCGCTTTGCTACAAAACTAATACAAGCAACACATTCCAGAAACTGGCCGCGACGCACACACGTGGTCTTCGTTCTGTGTACTACGTCGTCAAGAAGACTCCCTGCGGTGCGCCGGCTCGTTTGCTTGAGCACCCTTCTAAGAAAGCAGTCGGAAAAGAAAAAAGAACAAGAACACATTCTACGCGACGCGGTCTTCGCGACAATATGCTCTTCTGTGGCCGCGTGAACTAATGGACCAGAGAAGTGCGCTGTCGCTTGTTAAGTTTGAAGTTTTAAACGTGAAGTTTACTTATTTGTTTTCGAAGTGAACAGCATCGTTTTTAAGCCATTGTGGACATGGTAGCATCCTTATCAATTGGTGCAAACAGAGAAAAGCCTTCAAAAAGACGTCTCTATAACATTTGGCGGCCACCTAACACTCCAGTCTCCCACAACTAAGCTAAGAATTTTTCCGCCTAGACTGTCCCACAACCACTAACGAAGGATCCACAGCATGCTGCGTACTCATAACGCACTCTGGAGTCGAAATTATGGATAGCCGCATAGCCTGGTCGCCATGCTACGCAGCCCTTTCCTTTATGGTTTGAATTGTTAATTTCTTCCGCTATGTCCCAGATGTTCTTATAGAATTATCTTATTGTCCCATCTTCCTGTTCATTTCCTTTTCGATTTCTTTCTCTCAGTTGATGTTTATGCTAAATACGCATCCTGCTCGAGCCTTTACTGAGGCCTACAGTATAATATCAATCAATGAATAGGAAAAGAAATGCGATAAGCACATAGGCAGCCTTTGACTTTGTAGTGATTTATCTGATGTACAGTCAACCACTAAAGTATGCGGAACATGGCAGTGCGTGGCAAACTGGGTTTTCACACCAAATGGCGGTACGTCGCCTGGAGCCGGTCGGAGCGCTCCGCGGGAATTTAGTCTCCGTGGTATTTCTAGCGTGTCAATTTTTCAGCGCCGTGCAGCCTGTCCAGAGTTCGTTGTTTCCACGTACAGCGCTGATCAGCGGTAAGGATGCCACATATCAGCCTTCACGGCGATATCACAGCCACCAGGACCTCCACTGAGTTAATGAAACTTCTACTTGGGCGAGTTGATTCAAATTGGGGCTGGTGCGACTGGCCGGCTTTATGAGCCGACCAGCGGGTAGCAGGGCGTTGAGCGGTGATGACGACCTGCAGGCACTTGGGCCTCGGGAGTGGAGAGCCGAGGCAGATAGATAAAAATTAGAGGTTTATTTCCATGGCTTCAAGATGGACGGATCGCACCGAGAGTGAGTTCGGCAGCTCTTTATTTCAGCTGGAAGGCCCCAGATCCCTTGTTAGTATATATGCCTTAATTAGAAAGGTCGAATCACTGCACTAATGTCCTGCTAAAGGGGTCGTCCTGCTAAAGGGGTCGACGGAATGGATACCACGAGAGGGAAAACGCAACAGAGGTAGGCAAAAGGTTAGATGGAGCGATGAAATTAAAAAGTTTGCGGGCATAAAGTGGAACCAACTCGCTCAGGATAGGGTGGATTGGAAATCGTTGGGAGAGGCCTTCGTCCTGCAGTGGACCTAAACAGGCTGATGATGATGATGATGATGAAAGGGGTCGTTCCTCCGACGTCCGCAGTGACGACGTCCAGGTGGGCGTCAACTTCACCCCTCTCCATGTCCGTCTCGAGCAAAAAGTGGGGGTCTTTCTCCTGGCTGCTGACAGGCCTTCGATGAAGAGTGCAATTATCGCACACCTGTGGGCGACTCGTCGCCAACACGTGTCTCACAAAAATATCCCGAGCACTTTACTGAACTTCTTAGTGTGCTAAGTCGAAGCGTTCGCACACACACGCAGCAGAAGAAACAGTGTCACTTGGCGGCGCCACGCCGTTGCGGGCACACCTGGAGCACGGGAAGACGACAGTGTCACTTAGCGCCGCCACGCCGTCGCGGCCACACCTGGAACAGGGGCCGTCGGCTCGGGTGCGTGACGAATACGATAGCCACAGGCAGAATTCCTGGCGTGTCCAGCAAGCCAGAAAAGCCGGGTTTGACATGCAGAAGTTTTGTAACAGTGCATATACTTACAGGGAGCTTAATCAACACACACACAAGCGTGTATCTAGTGTGTCCCTCTGTTGTGTCTGTTCATTTAGTGCCCTGTAACTATGTGCAACCTCCATGGACTGTTGTGCCGATGAAGGGACATCGCTTTCGCTAAGTGCTATCGAGATATAAGGCAGTGAACTTGGCTATTGAAGAGCCCCGCCACGGTCGCCTAGTAGATATGGTAATCGGCTGCTGATCAGAGAGTCGTACGATAGAATCCCAACAGCGACGGATGCATTTGGATGGAGGCGAGCTCTTAAGGCCGTGTGCTATGCGAGCTCACTATACGCGTTAAAGAAACTCACATGGTCGAATTTTCTGAAGCCCTCCACTAATGTCATGTCTCATGTTCTGCGCTGCTGGTGTTCTTCATCAACTTACACTGGCTTCCCCCTTGCGGTAAAGAGGACGCTTTCTCCTCTGCTCATTTCCCACAGTGTGGTACACACGCCAAGTTCATCGTACGGCAGCAACATATAACTTAACCTTTGACGGCCTGGCCACGGGCGCCGTTTCTCGTCAGAACAACATTTCTGCCGGCGGCATGTCGTGGTCACCCATTTCCCTACGTGCGAGCCTGGCCACGCCTAAGCACATCTGCATGCTTACTTAAAGGGCCAATGTTCACTACACTTCTGATTACCCCTAAATCTGCCAGTCTTTGTTCGGATATTATATCATGCATCGCTATCGCATTCATTCTTTCGTCATTCTGGCGAAATTGATTTCGTCACTTCTACGCAGTGATTTCTGGATAGCATCGTAACTTTATGTAAACGTAGCAACACATAAAGTTTCCACAGTTTTTCATGTGTTTGCCTGGAAATAACGTTGCTCACTTCTGATACTTTTGCCTACAATAGTCATTCCTTTGGCTACTAAATAGCAATAATGTTTTGATTCGGTTGAGCATAGGATGATATTTTCAGCAGCCCTTCCAGTGAGACTTAGGCCCAAACAGCAAGGCCTCCCTCACTTCAGTAAGAATGCCTTCACTACAGTGAGGCCACTTACGGCACTTTGAAAGTTTGCTCACTGAGGAACCCTCGGGGAAGGCTTTGACGTTGTGTTCGTGCGTCATCAGGGCACACATGGCCGTGAACGAGCACTTGCACTGATAGCGGAACCACGTGATATTTGCATGTTTTCGAGGAAGCGTGAGCACGGGGCCAGGGTGACCATGGGTTAGTGACAAAGCAATGCCGTCGTGGCAGGGGACTAGCGCCTGTCCTGACTGATATCTTTAAGCATGCTTGTGAGTTCGCGCTTGTAGAAGTCAACCGCTGTTCACCAGCAGTGAAAACATGCTTGCTATCATGTGAGAGATGCAGTTGAAAATAGAGCACTCCTTACCAGACATGCTTTTACGATTGGCATTCGGATTGAACGGCGTCAGCGCGTTTCACCAGGCCGGCGTTCCAGCGTTACTTCAACGCACGTAGTTTTCGGACGAGTGTGCTCCTTCTTCAAGTCGAGCAAACAATATTGCTCGTCCGCAATAAACACCTCCACCTTGGGCACCTTCAGATGTGCACAATGTTCATTCACTGCCATCTGGCCTTTCGAACACAAATGTAAGGAAAAGAACGCCTGTCGTGCAGAAATCCCAATCGAACTCCGACTCTGGATCACTCGATTGGGAATGAATCAGACACGAGACCCATCAAACACATGGACCTGGGTTTCCGGGGAAAGAACTAGAAGTACTCCACCAGAGGCTACAATACAAAGACTTACCTTGAGAGTTTGAAAGTGAGTGACAAGAAGCTCTGCACCATCGGTGCTTGCCGCTCGATTTTGGAGACAGCATCGCCCTCATTCGACGAGCTACGTTATCGGTGAGAGGCGGCGAGAAAGACAGCAACGTTGAACAGTTGCGTGCTCTCTACGAGAGAGGTGACGAGGCCGCTCACCTTAGTAAATCAGTCGGTGTTCATTTGAGGCACAGGAATGATGACAGCTCTCTATCATAGACAGAGATTGCCTCATTGCCAGAACACGGCTGCTCTTTGTGTGTGCATGTGTGCTCGTTTCGTCGAACAGCCGTTCGTCAGGCCTGTGCGTGTGTCACCGGGGCGCCGTGTCAACGACACACGCTGAGGTCAATCCGAGTATACCACGAATTCTGTGCGCGCTCCTTCCACTTGGGTGACACCTGTCAGCGCCATCCACGCGCCTGGCAGAAGGCGCCCGACGACGCAGCCAGCTTCGAGGTGTGAACTGGGATGGCTCTTGGGAGCAGTTAGAAGAATCGCAGAGTATGAAATAGCACAGTCATTCTTTTGCTCCCCTTCATCATTTAAAGTGTACTCCTTTCGTGTTTACCCTAGCGTCATCCTCAGGGCAGTCAAAACGTTTGGCTGTTGGTCCTTCGGGGCAGTATTGGATGTTATCTCTGATTTAATACGTTTATTTCACAGCCAGCAATATGCAAATGGCAAATTTCGCTGGATGGCGGCTTTCTCTGTAGCCCTACAATATCAGAAGTGTGCACCGCAGGGACACGCACATTTGGTTTGGTTTCCTTAAGGGGAGTGCCGTTATCACTTCGTAGGGCAGTCCGCGCACATCTTGCACGCTGCTTCGAGAGTCGTATCAACCTTTCTAGAAAGCTTTCATGCTCTACGTGCACATTGGAGTGCGTTCTACTGCAGAGGTAATAGAACAGGAAGGCGCTATAACCAATGTGTGAAACGACGCGTTTTGCCGCTCGTCAGGTTTTACCGTCGAAGGACGACTGTCCTCGCCGCTGTCGTCTTGCACTGTGAATTTCTTTGCATTGCTGCGCACAGGTTTGCCCAATAAATAGTTCGACAATTACTTGAGTTCTGCTGCGCCCTTCATCGTGACAACCACATGATAATAGTAAAGCGGCACGCAATGCGAATTATGATGCGATGTTAAGGCCTCACAGTCGCTCGTTGACACCTACGCCGTAGCAAAAGAAAAGAAAGCCTTGGTAGTCTCGGCAGGCGTGAATGTTCCCGTTGATTCTGTGGGACATGCGCGAAACTCGGAACTCTGAAGCAGGGCTGGATTTGCGACGACGTATGGGACTGAAGGTTATCACTGCATAACCAGCGCATGTGGATGCTTAAACTATATTTGTCATGATTTCCAACAAGCTAGAAGGTCACTTATGTACGAGACTGCTTCCGTGTGCACCCTCGTGGTGACTGTTTTTGTTTCAAATGATATGGAAGTTTGTAAACCAAAGCGCGTATTTGGAACCCTGAGTCGGCATTGTAGTTGTACTTCTACACAATCACGCCTGCAAGGTGTGAACATATGAGAACGATATAAGCGCACAGGACTTTTTCCTGTCTCAACGGGCTTTTGGCTTTTGAAAAGCACCAAATTTCATAGTGGAAGAAAGAAAAAGAGAGGCAAGTGAGGGAAAGGGAGGGAGCTTAGCCAGAATTAAAGCATCCGCCTGTCGCCTCTTAGGGAAGGGAGAATGTAAATAAAGGCGGAAGAAATCAATTAACTAAGAAAAAAGAAAAGAACGAGAATAAAGAACGAAAAACTGAGGAGGCACGAGTATAATATTTCGCATAGGCCACAATCACGTAAGAAAGCTAATGGGCTTCCCGTGCCGACTTTCCGTGCGAGGACATTTGAAGCCGACACTCTAATAAAAAAGAAAGAACGAAACACAGTCGGGAAGGCGCGCGCGCGAGGGTTCGCCTTCTTCATGCTTTCCGCAGGCGAAGCGTGGGTGTTTTTTTTTTTTTTTTAAGGTGTAGATAGTTATGGTTGCGCCTGCACCAGCGCCCTGCAGTAGCTGTTCATGCTTATTCTTGCAAAGTGAAGAGCCTAGAGGTAAATATAATACGGGCTCTGCTTACTGCACAGTATAGCTATCGACGTTCGGAGCTAAGTATACTCCTTAGATGGGACGTGTAAGGCTCCGTCGCGCATGCCTTTCCCCGCGGTCTAAAGAAAACTATGTGCAGTGTGTGTGGCCGACCAAGCTTGTACCAGCTGCTGAACGGAACGCGGAGGAGATGTTCTCTTTCTTTGTCGGGAGCAGCGCTGCTTAGTACCAGGCAACCTTCATCTGCTTCGGCACGACAGATGTGCTCGTAAAAATAGAGGTTGAACATCTTCGTCAATGATACTCTGGTGTGACCACGGCCAACCTTTCGCTTCTTGCCGAGCGGCGTTAAAGGCGACGCCTTTCCGGCTGTCCTCGATTTACGGAGGTGATGCAACGGTCTCTAGACCACATATAGTGGTTTCTGGCGGCCAAGAATACTCGGCTGCAAGCGACGTGGTTCCATTCCTTTGCTGCTGCTGTACGCTTGCGTCCTATCAATTAAAGAAAAAAGAGGAAACACAGGTTCCGGTGAAGCGTTGCTCGTGACAGTATAGTGACAGAGGGAGAGTTTGGAATGGCAAAGGTTTCATTTATTAACCACATTTACTTTCCAGAGCAGGGCATTTGTTCTAGAGCAATGCCATTTGCCTGAGGCGAATAGAATTGCTAATCGCTACTCTAGGACCAACAGCGCCCCACTGTTTTTCATATTGGGGGAGGGGAGGGGGTATGTGTTGTATAGATTCGCCTACGCAATGACGGGCAAGGTACTCTGGCCTGTACAGGCTTGCCATTCTTTATTTAATTAAATCTGCATCAGCGCTAGAAGACCTGCCTACGGAATAATTCATTGCTTATTTTTTTACACTGGCGACATTTGATTTAATCGCCACCCCTACAAAAACGCTAGAAACAGAACGTGGAAGCAGAACTCACCGTATCACTTAGTTATTAATGTTTCCACATCTCGCCTTCTCAATTAGAATTCACATACAAAGTACCATGCCTTGAGAGTACCTCCTAAGGATGTCTCTGTG